>JAZEWU010000007.1:4266989-4283680 GCA_036362915.1 Geotria australis | reverse complement strand
ATCATCACGCTCCTCGTAACAGCGTATAGGTGGAATGCGGGGAGGGGCGGCCGGAAGGGACCTTCAACCAGCAGTAGACTGATCAAGACAGATGCTGATGCAGATGCAAACGTGTAGCGACGTTACTATCGCGATGGGGATTGAATTAGCACATCGCTCTCACACCGCTGTCTGTGGCTGTAAGCACGGCTCGCGTCAGCTGTCACCGGTACGAATCGCATCTCTCCGCTGTTTCCTCTTTGTCCGTTACTCCGCGTCAAACAGCGGGCACACAGCCCGGTACTGGCCTTGTTTCCAGCCCGAGTTGAGCGTAGCTCAGACCGAACACTCGCCTGGACGATGAGCGATCATCTTCATCGGCTATGATCACTCCGCTGCTGAATGACGGCGCCTTTCGTCCAACCCCACACGCAGCCTTCAACATCTGGGCAATCGCTACCGCTCTCGATCACGAGACGTAACGATCCTGCCGGGTCGCCGCACGCGAGCTGATTCCATCGCTCCATCTCCTCGGTGGGGAAACTCATTTGGGATAGGAGAGCGCTTCGTGCGTTGTATGTGATCGATCACGTTCAGGAGAGTCAGGGTTGGCGCCACGGTGGTGCAATGAGTAGCGCTGTCGCCTCACGGCAAGTAGGCCCCGGTTTCGATTCTAGGTTTCGGTGCTTTTATGCGTGGAGTTTGCACGTTCTCCCCGTGTGATGGGTTTTCGCCGACCAGCCCGGTTTCCTACCCACAGTCCAAAGACAAACTGCCGTCTCGGCTAATTGACCCGCTGATCGCATTGCCCCCAGTGCCCTGCGATGGACTGGCGTCCCATCATGTGCGTACCCCTGCCTTGCGCTCTATGTCTGCCGGGATAGGCTCCGGACCAACGCGTGACCCTGTACAGGATTACGCGGTGGGGGTCGTGTAAGTTTAACCACAGTTTCAACACATCCAGTGGTGTGAGAGAGTCTATGGCACCGCATCCTCTCACTGCGTCCAAAGTTGCTCCGCGCTCGGGGGGGCATTAGCGCCGCTACTTTTAATCCGGGCGCGCAACCAGATGACGCTCATTCAGCGACACACGTGGGCGCGAGTCTGTCATGAACGCCACTGTTGTGGATAGATGCATAAATATACAGATGTAGCCGTGTTCTTTTGGGATAGCCGTGTCGAGCGATCTCCCTCTTTCCCTCGCGACGTTTCGCCTGACGATGTTGCCGACGTGGGAGGCGTAACCTCGCGGGGGGAGAGAGGGAGATCGCTCGACACATCTATCCCGAAAGAACGGCACTGAAGATGAATAGATCTTTATTATTCTGCTAATGCACTTTGAGCTTGCAAGGCTCCGGAGGCGGGATTCCAGCGATGCAACAAACGTGCGAATAAACCGGCGTAAGGCAAACCTGTTATCGCAACACCATTGTCATAATTATCCCATGCACTTGTACAACGAATACTAATCCTGCTAATGACATCTCAGTCGTTGTATTTGATGGCGGTTTTCGCGTCTCGATGTGTGAGAATTCTCATCTCATCGATTGAAGTTGGTGCAGCACTCTAGGATAAAGTGTTTGGGCCAACATACCTTCGAGCAGATTACAACAAAACCCAAGCCGGAAAGGGTTAAACCTCGTATATTCTACAATATTTGTACAACGGCAAAAAAAAGGTTTCATAGTCTAAACCCAAGACGTGTGTCAATACTGTACGGATTAACCGAATATTATTATTACTATACAGTCTATACGCAGCCAAGACATATAGCGCTTTCTAGAGTACGTCCACTCACGTAATCTATATATAATTCATGTGTAATGGAGCAAGTGCTTGTATGTGTTCGCACTGATGGTACCGGGTTTGAATCCTTCATAAGCGCAAGTCTTATCTGGACCAACACCAAGGCTTTTAGGTCTTATTTCAGCTTTACTTCTCACTCATGGATCACTCTTCTGAGACTTTAACACTATTTCCTGTTAAAATTCACAGCTTTTCCATTACTACCATAAACTTTCTTCATCACGCTTCCGCCTTTATCGTGACGTCAGAAGAACGTGTGACACGCTCGGAACATGATCGGCCGTAGAGCGGGTACTCTGCTAGTAATGTTAACGATATACAGTCCCGTATGAATGCACCGCTGTGAATGAAGATCGTGCGGTTGACTTGTGTTGCGTAGACGAATCACGTTTGCATGAATCACGTTTGCACGCAGCGTAATTATATTACGTGTCTATTGCTCGAAGGCGTTTGACGTGCGTTCGGGGCATCACGTGCAGGCGATCCCATCATGAATAACAACACATGTTATAGATTAAGCACACATTATAGTTTCCTGCCAAATACTCATACAGTACGTGGAATTTCCATGCATAAATTACTGGTGTTCGACGCGCTCGTTTTTTTTCTCTCCAATGTTTTCCTTAATAAGTATCGTACGAAATATTGCGTAACTGGTTTATACATTTCCACGAAAGGACTTTACACCGAGGAATAACTCACGAAGACAGTCACGTTTTGCATTAAACGCGCGCACTGTGCATTTATACGTACCGTATAGGATGATCCATGTATAGATACCCCATGCAAATTACGGGGATAGATTACTGTGTATAGAGAACGCTACATTTTAATGTAGTGGCCCCGTGGCTTCTACCCCCCACTGATCTGAATCCCCGTGTTTAAACCCCGGAGCCTCTTTCCCCTGTACGGTCTTGAGCGACCGCGTCCTCAGCGTTTAACCACCTGTTGAGCATCAAGCGAGAGGAGTCATTAGACCTCAGTGGGGTGTCTATTAATGGATCACCCTTCAGATTTATTTTTGCATACAAAGAGAACGATTACCCGCATAGCCTTTATAGACCGTAGGGTCAAGCGATGTTAGCGAGCACCTATGAAGGCTATCACGGCACACGAAGGGGTGGCTGGGCAGCATCACGCCTGACCGCTTTTCTCTCCCGAGTGGCAATGTTTACACACAGCAACCAGGCACTCATTTAACGCTGAGTCGAGCGAGAGGAGTCCCAGGACCGGTTCAGAAAATCGTTACTGGTGTTGGCCGCGAACGGGAATCGAACTTGGCTCCGCCAGGTTCGTAGCGCGGCGCGCTAACCGCTACCCTACCGCTCCCCACATAATGCACCCACGTACAATCTACAGGGTGGTCCAGAAGTATTGGGACCCCCAGAGAAGTGACCCCTTTGAATCTTCGAACACCTTGGACATTTCACGAATATTCGCGGCGCGTTATAATATAATAATAATATTATTATTATAATAATAGCATTTATAGAGCGCCTTTCACCCGAGGGTCACCAGCGCTTATACATTGTATTTATTATTACTATGATTATTACTATTAAGTTCGTCCACCAGGTCAAGGTGCATTATGAAGATTACCGTTACGCTGCCACTAATCCCAAACAGGGGTGGCATGGTGGCGCTGTGAGTAGCGCTGCCGCCTCAAAGCAAGAAGGTCCCGGGTTCGAATCCCGGCTCGCGTGCCTTTCTGTGTGGAGTTTGCATGTTCTCGCCGTGTTCGCGTGGGTTTTCGCCAAGCACTCCGGTTTCCTCCCACAGTCCAAAGACATGCTGCTGCATCGGTTAATTGGCCTGCTGACTCAATTTTCCCCCGGTGCCCTGTGATGGACTGGCCTTCCATCGTGGGTACAGCCGTGCATTGTTCTCTGTGTCTGCCGGGATAGGCTCCGGCTCACTGCAACCCTGTGCAGGATTAAGCGGTTTCGGATAATGATGGTTATTATTACAAGGATCGTCGAGCAGAAGATCAAGGTGCATTATGAAGATTACCGGGACCGCTGCCACTAATCCCAAACGTAAACACAGCGCACGTGCGATTCGAGCGCCGATGAGAGCATTGTGTGAATATTACCCCGCGCGTCGATGTGACAGCCCTTAGACCCTACAGTCCGTTAAGGCTATACGGGGGCCTTTTTCATTGCGTAGGCGGCCGCAGGTGCTGCTGGCCACCCACCCCCCTCGTGTACCGCGCCGGCCTTCATAGGTGCTACTCACTAACAGCACTTGCCCCAGCAGCCTGTGTGGCCTACACGGGGGAGCTTTGTCTTTATGTATGCTGTGTGTGTATATATATGTGTGTGTTGTCTTCTGTTGGTCGTGGCTGTGTGTGTGGCCATCCACCCCCTCGTGTGCCGTGTCGATCTTCACAGGTGCTCGCTAACGGTACTTGACCCTACAGTCTGTTAAAGCTATATGGGGGATCTGCGTGTAGCGGTAATGTGCTTAAAACGTTAAAGGATTGTCACCAACCCATTATTCTAAGAGTATTGTCCCGTTAAAACCGCAGTGAAACTTTCGTAAAAGACTCGCTTGAAGTTAACTAATCCGAGTCAAATTAACACGCAAGAATTATTTTATTTTTTCATCTCCACCGGGTCAATGAGTCTTGGGGAATGTTTGCACAGACGGCAAATATGTGTCGAGTGCTTTCGTGGTGTGTTCCGTCGAAAGTAAGCATCGTAAACCCGCCTCCACCCGACACAGCCAATCAAGTAAGATCGTACGTGAACGGAGTGCGTAAATTCTCCACGACTTCAGCAGCATACCGATGTGTCAGACAGCAAACCCACAACGTTTCTGGCTCAACCCAAACGTTCTCTGTTACAGATAATGCTGGTCGCGAAAGCATTGATGTTGAAGACACATTGGTCACTTACATCACCATCATCATCATTCGGGCGATCTGATCAGCGCGTCTTGTTCAATTAAAAACACGCAAATATAGAGCTCATGGCGCGTACACACACTCCACTGACACATGCAAAGGCACAGATTCCCCCGTATAGTCTTAACAGACTGTAGAGTCAAGTGCTGTCAGCGAGCACCTTATGAAGGCCAGCACGGCACGCTAGGGGGTGGTTGGCCAGCACCACGCCCGACCGCCTTTATCTCCCTAGTGGCGATGTTAACACACTGCACCAGGTACACATTTAAGGCTAAGTCGACCTCTGTGAGACCCAGGACCGGCTCAAATATTCGCCCCTGTTATTGGTCGTGAGCGGGATTTGAACTCGGGTCGCCAGGTTGGTACCCCAGCGCGCTAACCACTGAGCTCACAACACACAACAACCACAACCACCGTTCGCCAATAAGTGGAGGTGACGTCATCCACGGCGCCTGTGCCAGGCCAGGTGCACCTGAAGGCCACGCTGACAGGAGGTCACGGGACAGACCCAGGTGCGATTGGCTGGTCGACTGAGATGACCGACTGGAGCACCAACCTATGCTCCCTCTTGTGCCAGATTACTGAGTTTTAGCCGCCCGGCGCTCGGCTCGCTGTTGTGAGCGTCGCTCCTCGGGCCCAACAAAGACAAAGATCCCCCCCCCCCGCATAGCCTTAACATACTTGTAGAGTCAATTGCCGTTAGCGAGTAGCACCTGTAAAAGCAGGCGCGTCGCAGCAAGAAAAAGTGGGGGGGAGGGGATCATGTTTCTGTGAAAGTGCGGGTGTTGCGCACAGCTAGCCTGACCCGCGCGTGCCCTCCTCTCTGTCCACTGCCGGGCTGGGCGGGGGTGCCCTCCTCCCACAGACGCCAAAGGCGCGATCCGCGAGCTGGTGCTGCCCAAGGGCCTGGACCTCGAGCGGCCCAAGCGAACCCGCACGTCCTTCACGGCCGAGCAGCTGTACCGACTCGAGTGCGAGTTCCAGCGCTGTCAGTACCTCGTGGGCAGGGAGCGAACCGAACTGGCCAGGCAGCTCAACCTGTCCGAGACTCAGGTGCGTTGCAACCACCCCCCTCAACCACACCCCACCCACCACCCAGCCACCCACCCAGGCGCGTCGCAGCCGCGGGTGTTGCGGGTGCTGCGACACCCGCACTTTCACAGAAACATGATTCCATCCCCCCCGCTCACATTTTCCTGAGGTAGTCTCACATCGTATGTTGCGACACCCGCACTTTTACAGAAACATGATTCCATCTGCCCCACTTTTTCCTGCAACACCCGCGACTGCAACGCGCCTAGCACCCCCACACCCACCGCCTGGTCTACACCGCCTCCCCATACCCGCTCAGTGCCTGCCAGGCCACCGGGAATAATAATAGCATTTTTAGAGCGCCTTTCACCCGAAGGTCACAAAGCGTAAAGGACAGGTTGGGACATAAATAACGGACACATTTCAAGCTGCGTCAGATAGAAAAATGTCAGGTATTTCTGGAGCGGCACGAAACTTAAGCCTGCGGTGGGCCAGAAATTCACTTACGCATTTCTATTTGACGAAGTTTGGACTGTGTCAGTTGCTTTGGCCCACCCGTGTGTGTGTTAACGTTTCATAGTAAAGTTTGTAAGACAGTCGCCACGTGGCTGCACTGTATTCGTTTAATGTCGAAGGTGTTCGTGCAACGACAGGGAGGTGAGGAACCTGCAGAGAGCCTCGGGGAAGGCAGCCACGATGCGGTTAGCCGGCGCCAACATTTGCCAGACACCGCGTCCTAAGTGTTATGATGTTGTCGGCCCATTAATGAGTGTTTGTTTAGTTTTGAGAGGACACCGGAGAACCCGGAGGAAACCCCACGCAGAACATGGGGGAGGACACACTAACTGCACACAGAAAGGCGCTCGAGACGGGAATCGAACGGACGCTGGCAGGATCGTCTTTCTGTGAGGCGCCGATGTTACCGCTGCGCCACTGAGTGAGTGGCTGGGGTTGTGGGCAATTATACGCCACGTGTGTGTGTGTGGTTTGAGGATACTGACAAGAATGAGAAATGCTCTCAAGAGCTGCTCTTTCGGAATATCCGTGACGAGCGTTCCTCTTCTCTCCTTCGCGACGTTTCGCCTCCCACGTCGGAGGCATCATCAGGCGTAACACTTGACACGACTATCCAGGGAGAGCAGCTCTTGAGAGCAATCATCATACATCAAGCCGTGATACAACATCAAGTATAGTAGTGTCGTAATTATCTAAACCATCATCATCATGACCACAAGTACCACCAACATTTCCACTATTATAATAATCACTTAATTGTCCAAGAAAGCCATACCTTAGTATACGTAGTTTACTTTATCAACACACTGGCATGCGGGAGGGCAAACTACACACATCCAACAACACAGACCATTATCCTCAAAACCACCACACACATTACCGTTGTTGTTATACACGTCAAAAATCATTCGTTCATTCATTGTAAAAACCCGCTTAATCCTGTACAGGGTCGCGGTGAGTCGGAGCCTATCCCGACAGATACACAGGGCCTTCCAAGGCAGGGCTATACCCATGATGGGACCCCCAGTCCATCACAGGGTACACATCAAAATTATGATCAGAATGAACATCATCACCAGTACCATCATCGCCAAGCTGAAAGACAACACTGTCCAGAAGCTGACCATCGTGCTTCGAAGAATCGCAAAGAAGAAGACCAGTACCATTACTCTCATCGCCAGCATCGCATGGATCATTGACGTGTCGATGACAGGAGAATCGCGGGGCAAGCGACGGGGACGCAGTCGGAACTTCAAACACCGCGTGGACCGTGAGTTAGTCCACGACTAAAGTTGCGCGGAGCTTAACGAGTCACCAGTTCACGAAGTTGCAGCTTCTGTGAAATGCTGTCAAACTGTTGCATAAAACCCACGGCTAACTAAAAACAATGACCGTGTTTTTCATACGGTCATGAAAAAACAAAACGCCAACGTGTCGGCCCTCTGCCTCTTTTTCATAAAATATTGCGGCTTGCATGTAAGGGAAAACCGCAAACACGTTTGGGACCTCTCAGTTTTGGTACATTTTGGGACATCGAGACGCTCCTCTGAGTGACAGTATACAAACTGAAATGATCTTTAAACCGATCCGTTATTTTGACATCGCTTCTGACCGGCGTGACGCCTTTATTGACCGCAGTCATGACGTGGTGAATATGGTTATTTTTTTATTTTTTTCAAATCCATCTCTCTATTCCCCTAACCCCTTTCCCTGGATGTCAAATGTTCACTTCAAACGCTTAGGCTTTCAAAATGCCCTTTCAGAGGTCGGCGCACCATTCACATGAATTATGTAGGGTTAGAGGTCAGAGTTAGGGTTAACATTAGGGTTGAGGTCACGTCGGTTATATCCCATTATCTTTAAAAGATCCGTATTAACCAGCTGGGCGCTGCTCGCTTTTATCTCTTGTGTGGGAAGAAGGCGTGCGGGGGTTTTTTTTTTCTGTTGTTGCTGCTTCAAGCACAATAGCCGGACCCGATCACTCTCTCATTAGCAACTCGATCTTTACAAATCAATATACGTGCCGTTGACCAATCTATGGGTAACATAGCGTGTAGCGTTGTCGTGGCGGATCCTCTCTGCCCGTCCGTCTCACTTATTGTTTGCTCGGTTGTGTGGGCTGCGGGGTTGCTGTGCGGTCGTAGCATCCCACCTCGGGCGTCTTTCTGCGTGCAGTTTGGGTGCTCTCCCCTTGTTCTGCGTGGGTTTTCCTCGGGTTCTCCGGTGTCCTCCGGTGTCCTCCCGTAACTAATGGTGCACTCGTTAATTTAACATGAAGGCTTTCGTGACCTATTAAGTTCATAAAATCTAATTTTTTTGGGTTGGGTCACGTAAAAAAAAACAAGTGAAGCAAAACCGCTTACAACGTGAGAGGCAAAACGTCGCGAGGGAGATCGCTCGACACGGCTATCCCGGAAGTGCAGTTCTGACGAGCAACCATCATGAATTGAGCCGTGAAAACCTCCATCAATATAATGCACTCATTAATTGCCCAACAACATCATGATATATAGGACGCAGTGTCTGGCAAATGTTGGCGTCGGCTTATCGCATCGCTGCCTTCTCCCCACCACTCTGCGGTTTTTTCGCGCCTCTGGGTCGTTCTCCCTTCGAACAAACGCCTTCAGCATTGACTGAATCGCGTGCCACGCGTTGTAAGTGGTAAACGTTAATTATATTTCGCACAAGCACCGTCCAGTTTTTAACACAGTGAGGCCTTCCCGGTGCTGTTGAGGGTCACGGGGGTTATTTGACCATACTTCACCACGCTGGTCACTGCAAGTGGATGCAGCCCCCCCCCATCTCCCCCATACATCTTGCAACTTACCCTTACGAATGCGTTATGGATTTTTCTCTGGGAACTCTGCTCTCCGACCACATGAAGCCAAACACTCAGTCAAAAAGGGATTGGTCAACATCGCAATGTAACAGGGCCTTCCTGAATTTATTTTCTAGATACAGACACGCCAATGTTACTGTCGTTGCACTCGTGTAGGTTCTCACGGCTCGATGCACGAGAATTGCTTTCCAAGGCTGTTCTTTCGTGCTAGCCGTGTCTAGTGTTCTTTCTCGCTCCCTCGCAACGTTTCGCTTCCCACGTTGGAGGCATCGTCAGGCTTGTGGGGGCAAAGGGGACGGGGTCACGGTGGTGTAGGTGAGGCGGCGGTTGTTTCATGTTCGATCAGCTAAAACAATTAAGCCACTCATCTTCACTCAGAACTCAGCACCCCTGATGATGCCTCCAACGTGGGAAGCGAAGGAGAGAGCGGGAACGCTCGACACGGCTATCCCGAAAGAACAGCTTTGGAGAGCAATTCTCATGTGTCGAACCGTGAAAACCTACATCAGCACAATTAAGCCACTTGCAATGTCACACAGAGCGTTGCGGGTTGGTTTACCCGAGCGGGTTCCTTAACTCTTAGCGTGCACACATGAAGCTGGCCCGGCCACAATGAGCTCAGCAGCAGCAACAGCGCCAGCGCCTGTGTCCAGACACTTGCTGCCTAGGTTAATTCAATACATCCATCTATTGTCAGAAGCCGCTTAATCCTGTACACGGTCGCGGTGCCTATCTCGGCAGAAACAGGACGCAAGGCGAGGGCTACACCCAAGATCGGACGCCAGTCCATCACGGGGCACCGGTGGGCAATTTAGTCCGTAGGCCGCGTGGGTTTTTGCCGGGCACTCCGGTTTCCTCCCACAGTCCGAAGGCATGCTGCTGCACAGGTTAATCGGCCTCGGTTAATTGTCCCGCCTAAATCGTCCCCGGTGCCTTGAGATGCTGTAACGCGCTCACGCCTCCCCGCTTGACAACTGTTCAAAATTAGCTACGTCGCTCAACGTCTCCTTCCAGCTTAAACACGGACTGACTGACGGACTGCCTCTCTCCCGGGTGCCAGCACGAATCACAGGCGGCCCTCGTGCCCGCGCATGCAGCACCTATAATTCCCCTGTCACCTCCAGCCACGGTGTCTCGAGCTCACGAGGGATGCGGACGGTCGGCTCGGAGTGAAAATATCACAACAATGAATGTAGTTGGGCGGCACGGTGGCGTAGTGGGTAGCGCTGCCGCCTCACAGCAAGAAGGACCCGGGTTCGTATCCCGGCTCAGGGGCCTTCCTGTGTGGAGTTTGCATGTTCTCCCCGTGTCCGCGTGGGTTTTCTCCGGGCACTCCGGTTTCCTCCCACCGTCCAAAGACATGCTGCCAGGTTAATTGGCCTACTGAGTAAATTGCCCCAGGTGCTCTGCGATAGACTGGCGTCCCATCCTCGACATAGCCCTGCTTTGCGCCCTGTGTCTGCCGGGATAGGTTCCGGCTCACCGCGACCCTGTACACTGTACAGGATTAAGCGGTTTCTGAAAAAGGATGGATGGATGAATGTAGTTTAAAACGCCCGACGATGCCTCCAACGTGGGAGGCGAAACGTCGCGACGGAGAGAAAAGGAACGCTCGACACGGCTATCCCGACAGAGCAGCCGTGGAGAGCAATTATCTAATGATAATAATAAATAATCTGACAGCCACTTTTGCCAAACTGCGGTCGCTCCCAATGTACGGAGGTCTCATTTGTTCCTGTATCCTGGAGTCATGGGGGGTTATATGACCATACTTCACCACGCTGGTGCCGATTGGTGAAGAGCGTGCGATGGGTACGGAGGTCGGAGTCGGGCTTAGAGGTGGTTAGCGCACTGTGGACCACACCACCTCAGTTCGATCAGCGGCCGTGGATTAGCACATCAAGGTCGATGATCTGAACCGGTCCAGGGCGTGCGCCGAGGTCGACTCTTGAAAGAGTACCTGGTGCGGGCTGTACGGAGCGGCGTGTGTACAACGGCGGCCGGGCGTGGTTGTGGCCACAGTACGTCTTTCGTGCGCTGTGCTCGCTCCCATCACTTGAGCGAGCACCCCTGCTAAATGGCGATCTTTGTCTTGTTCGTGTTTGTTTAACGGCGGCCGTTTGCGTGGGACGATGCACGCCGACGTTAAGTTAAAAGCCTCGTTTTCATAATAATTCCTAGAAACCCCCCCCCCGCCCCGCACACAATGGGCTTTAAGCCACTGCTCGCAACCTTGGACAGAGTGCAACAACAACAGCAGGAGCCTGCACAACGCACGCACGTCATTGTCTATTAGACAACACACTCAACCCCCTTGTGTCCGGTGGTCGGCCTTGATAGGTGCTCGCTAACAGCACTTGACCCCACGGTCTGTTAAGGCTATACGGGCGAGTTTTTTCTTAGTGTGTGTTTGAATGGGTGTGTGTGTGTGTGTGTGTCGGGAGCGGTAGCCCAGTGGTTAGCGCGCTGGGCTACAAATCTGGCGACCCGAGTTCGAATCCCGCTCACGGCCAACACCAGTGACGTTTTTCTGAACCGGTACTGGGCCTCTCCTGGGTCGACTCATCCTCAAATGAGTACCTAGTGCGGTGTGTAAACATTGCCACGAGGGAGACAAAGGCGGCCGGGCGTGGTGCTGGTCACCCACCCCCTCGTGTGCCGTGTCGACTTTCATAGGTGCTCGCTAACTGCACTTGCCCCTATAGTCTGTTAAGGCTATACGGGGGGTCTTTGTCTTTTGTGTGTGTCGGTCTGTTACGGCAATACGGGGTATCATTTGTCTTTGTGTGTTTGTGTTTGAAGGCTCGAAGATTTGCACGTGTGTGACGGAAGTGTGTGTGTGTTTGAGGTGTGGCCTGTGTGTGTGTTTCGCTGACAGCACACTTACCCCTATAGTCTCTGTCAAGGCTATACGGGGGAGCTTTTTGCTTGTTAGGCGTGTGCGTCGTGTTTCGAGGATCTCTCGAGAGCCTCCTCCTCTAGCTGGAGATCCTTTCCGCCAGCAGTGACGGGAGCGAGTAATTGCAGGGCTGTGCTTTACTCTCTTTACCTAGAGCTGGGAGTCGTCAGCCACTCCCGTTATCTTTGTTTACGGCTCCGGCTGGAGAGGATAATGGCGAGTGGGTCCCTGCCGTGTGTGCTGTGTTGACGTGCGCGTGTGTGTGAAGGTGTATGTTGACGTCGGGAGCGGTAGCTTAGTGGTTTACGCGCTAGGCTACAAAGCCGGCGACCCGAGTTCGAATTCCGCTCACAGCAAACAACCGGTGACGATTTTATGAACCGGTCCCGGGCCTCCCCTAGGTCGACTCAGCCTCGAAAGACAAAGGCGGCCGGGCGTGGTGCTGTCCAGCCACCCGCTCGTGTGCCGTGTCGACCTTCATAGGTGCTCGCTATCGGCAGTTGACCCTACAGTCTGTGAAGACTATACGGGGAATCTTTGTCTTTGTGTGCTCAAGTGTGTGTGTGGTAGCCGGGCGTGGTGCTTTCCATCCACCCCCCCGTGTGCCGTGTCGGCCTTCATAGGTGCCGACACGGCTTGCTAACGGCACACTTGACCCTAAAATCTGTTAAGTCTATACGGGGGATCTTTGTCTTTGTGTGTGAGCGTTATAGTGTGTGTGCGTGAAGCCGTGGCAGTCACGGTGCTGTGTTGATGCAGTCAATGCTATTACACACACACAGCGTCCAGTGCTCGCCACAAAGACGCAGCGTGTGCGTGCGAGGGTAACGCATCTCGGCACAAAGCGTGCTGTTTGGGCACACATGGTATCATCATCATCATCAACAGCAGCTGTGGTCTCTCCACTGCTGGACGAAGGGCTCCCCACGCCTTCTCTCGTCACGATCTGGCCACACTGAGTCTGGCATCTGCACGCGAGCTGATCTCAGTTGTAACATTCTCCACGATGCTGCGCGCATACTATACACGCGATCTATTGATGTATGTTTTCGCGGCTCGATTCACGATCGTCGCTCTTCGGAGCTGTTCTTTCGCGATAGCCGTGTCGAGCGATCTCCATCTCCCTCGTGACGTTTCGCAACGCCTGATGATGCCTCCGACGTGGGAGGCGAAAGGTCGCGAGGGAGAGATGGAGATCGCACGACACGGCCATCCAGAAAGAACAGCTCTGAAGAGCAACCACTATGCACGCAACGGTTTAAGGCTTCAGGAATACAGCTGCTCCGCGTGCCATTGTATGACACACTGTGTGTATTGACCGTTACGCGGTGTATACGCCGGCGCTTACTCGTACGATGCTACAGCTCAATGTCAAGGGCGCTGCAAGTACTACTGCATATACTGCACGTAACTGCGACAAGGATTGCTTGGGCCGAGGGCGCGCTGTGTGTTTTGTCGCGCCTCGTCTGCGGTGAAACGAAGCCTTGTGCGAAAACACGACAATGGATCGCCGTCACGTATTGAGTTGCCGCTACGCGGGTATTGTGTTGCTGTCAGATTGTGTTGTAAAAATGTTGTTGCTGTGCCGTGACATATTGTGTCGCCGTTTCGTACATTATCGTGTCGCAGTCACATAGTATGTTGTCGTTAAATACAGCATTGTGTTGCCGTTACAGACAGTATTTATTTTGCTGCTGGTACAGATTCTGTCGCCGTTACAGTATATACTGCATCGTGTGGCCGTTGTGTGTGTGTGGGGGGGGGAGGAGCGGTGGCGCAGCGGTTGGGCGCACCGCGCCACGACCCAGGACACTTGACATCGATTCCCGACCACGGGGAACAATCAGTACGAGATAGTACACGGTACGGGGTAACAGTACACGGTACGGTACTGTGTAACAGTACACGGGTCTGTGCATCAGTACACAGTATTGTGTAACAGCACACAGTACACAATGAACCCGTACTGGGCACTTGCCCTCCCCTTCTCCAACGCGCGTCGCTCAGCGTGCTGTAGCGCTGCACGGCCAAACTCTCCACGACGCAGACCCTGCATAGGCAGGCCTTCATCCAGCAGTGGATAGATGAGGGTCTGTGCATAGTTGTTGTCTACATAGCCGTCACTCACATCCTCCGATTCTGTGATACGATCCGGTACCAGCCCCGCGATCGTACCTCGACCTCGCTCGTACGCTGCTTCTAGCCGTTCGGTGGATTATTACCACGACATCTCGGGATCGTGATAGATAACGGCGAATTGGAAGAGAGGCTTTCAATCCAGCAGCGGACTGACAACGGATTGTCAATGGGCTGAAAACGACGATGATGATGATGATGGTAATAATAATTATTCCTATTGTACGTAGCAGTAGGCTGCGCCGTTGTAATAGTGTTGCGTGGGTCTGTCGCTCGCAGCGTTGGTTTCAATGCGTGTCGCGTGGGCTGCGAACGGAGCGCTTTGTGAAGAATGACCAATCTCCGTTCAGCGTTAAATAGAAAGATGTTTATTATTGCAGCAGGAAGATACCCAGTGAGCTTGCAAGCTCTTTGCGGGATTTCTGCGACGCAACAAACACGCGCAGTTCCGTGATGATGCCCACCAAAGACCCATTACCGTAAATGCATGGTATCTACGAGAATCGCTCTCCGTAGCTGCTCTTTCGGGATAGCCGTGTCCCGTGAGCGGCTATCCCGAACAGCTATGGAGGGCAAGTGTCATACATCGAGCCGTGAAAACCTACGTAATTAAATTGTATCTACGTGTGTCAACACAGCACCGCTCAGCGGCCCAATCACACGGTGACATGTGCGTAAGAGAATCGCTCTTAAGAGCTGCTCTTTTGGGATAGACTGTCGAGCGCTCGTCTTTCGAGGAACGCTCGACGCGGCTATCTCGTTCCTCGAGAGAGGAGGAACGCTCGATACGGCTATCCCGAAAATGCAGTTCTTAGGAGTAATTCTCATACATCGAGCAGTGAAAACCTACATCAATACACTGGTGAGCGAGTCTCGCACGCGCGCATGGGTCTTCCAGAATGCCTTAACATTGTTTATTATAATCTCACAAATACCACGACTGATGTAAATAATTGCAATTATAATAGATTGCGGGATTTTAACAATCCACTGCTGGATGAAGGCCCCCCTCCACGCTGTGTTGGATACGGGGGTCGTTTGAACGCACTCTTTAAGCACGCTGCTTATTTGCTGGTTGGGTGAAGTGGGGCATCCCCAGGACAGATTCAGATATCACTTGCCACTGATGTTAAGCCGTGAGCTAGATATGAACTCAGGTGGCCCGACTCAGAGTGAGTGCGCTAACCGCTGCCCCACCGCCGCTATGTACACTTTATACGCGATGGGAGTGAGTTGCAGATGTTTTCAGTTGTCAGATTAAACTTCCAATTTCAGCATTCCGCTTTTCGGATGTAAACGCATTGTACCAAAAAAGTTAATGTAATCGTTTATCTTAATAGAATTGTTTAAATAATTTCTCGTATCAACAGTTCTATTTACGTATATATTTAATTCAAGTGAAACAATAATTTAACGTGAGGATGTTTAGCATTTAAATAATGTAATCGATTGCGACGTCCCAGAACGTCACGGGATATAATGGGCGACACGTGATATATATATTTTTTTGCCGCGAGATAGACGGAAGTGACGGCTTATTTTCGGATCAATCCGAAACTTCGTATCCGGTTCTGAATTTCGGATGCTTAAAGAAAGTTCCAAAAATCTTGGACACATCCTTGATGCAGACACATATGCGTATGCATGTAGCTGACGCGCTGGGGTCGTGTGGTTCCCACACTCCGCTTTCAATCTGGTCACCTGAGTTTGATTCCCAGCCACGGTGAACATCATGAGTTGTGTCAGAAGAACACCTGGGCGGCCTCACCTGACCGTGCATTAGCAGGGGGAAGACAAAGGCGGCCGGGTGTGATGCTTGTCAGACCTCTCTTGTGCCGATCCAGCCGTAATAGGTGCTCGCTAACAGCACTTGCTGCAACACTCTGTGGAGGCTGCATGGGAGGATTTTTGTATTTTTGTAGCTGTAAAGGTTACGATGCCGAAACGTTAGCTTACATATACTCATTATCTCAAGGCAGCGTTAATTCCAAGGTTGGTGAATGTGTTGTGTGTATGCTTGTTCACTTTCAACACAATTCTTTAAATGTATTTTGTTTCTTAAAATAATCCTCATGTGTGTGTGTGTGTAAAATTGTGTTGTGTGTGCGATGCATTGTGTGTGTGTGTGTTTAATATGTACAGTATAGTGTAACCGACTGGCACCACCGTTGGGCAGCCATGTTGACATTTTTCCTTCGATGAATCTCGTGTAAGAGCCGATGTAATGAACGGAGCGGTGGCGCAGCGGTAAGCGCACTGTGCTACGATCCGGCCACGTACATTTGATTCCCGGCCACGGCAAATATCGTAACATTCTGACCTGGTCCTATACCCGTCCAATACCCCCTTCACCAACCCGCAGTGACCAGCGTGGTGAAGTATGGTCGAACATCCTCCCGTGACTCTCACGGTGCGGGGATGGATGCAGGCATACCAGCAGTGCATTTACAATACGCTGAAAGAATGTCTCACGAAGCTACATTCAAACATCGGGGCGGCACGGTGGCGCGGTGAGTAGCGCTGCTACCTCACAGCAAGAAGGATCCCGGGTTTGAATCCCGGCTCGGGTGCCTTGCTGT
>JAZEWU010000007.1:4230159-4240911 GCA_036362915.1 Geotria australis | reverse complement strand
TACAGGGCGCAAGGCCGGGCTATACCTAGGGTGGGACGCCAGTCCATCACAGAGCACCGGGGCCAATTTAGTCAGCAGGCCAATTAACATATGCAGCAGCATGCCTTTGGACCGTGTGTGGGAGGAAACCGGAGTGCCTGGCAAAAACCCACGTGGACAGGGGAAGAGCGTGCAAACTCCACACAGAAAGGCACCCGAGCCGGGATTCAAACCCGGGACCTTCTTGCCATCTTGCTGCGAGCTGGCAGCACTTACTGGACTAGCGCAGAATATACCCAAGGTATAAAACAGGCTAGTCGAGGGGGGGGGGGGGGTATATTCTGGCCTAGGCCGGTATATTCTGGCCTGTTACACCGGGATCCGAACCCGGGTCCTTGTTGGTTGTGAGGCGTCGGCGCTACTTCACCGCGCCACCGTGCCGCCCCTGTCGATTCTCTTAGTTTCCCAAATACGCGGAGATCGTCCACCTGACATTGCCGGACGGCGTGAAGCGCAGCGGACAGGTGCTGGAGGTGAGCGGCTCCAAGGCCGTTGTCCAGGTGAGAGCTCCTGCACATCGCCCTGTCGTCATCGATCATTGTCATCGGGCGCGTCGCAGCCGCGGGTGTTGCGACACCCGCACTTTCACGGAAACATAATTCCATCCCCCCCACACTTTTTCCTGCAACACCCGCGGCTGGGACGCGGCCTGATTGTCATCGACGCCAACCGTCGCCCCAACTGCTCCGGCGGCCTCACACTTTATGGAACTAAATGATTTCCGAAACACATTACGAGACAGAAGTATAATGCGCGCAATTAAGCGTGACGCAAATGACATTTAATTACCGCATGACATTTACACGAACACGGCAGCATTTACATATCCCGGGCCACTGTCAGTAACAAAGGTGCACCTGTTTTGTCCGGCGCAGTGTGAAGCGGAGGCGGCCGGGATAAGCGGGGCGGACAGTGTTTGGCAAAGTTTGTCCTTTCTATTTTTTTTTCCCCGACAGTGCCCGTTTTCTATTATTTTTCACTTTTATTATTATTATTACTCCGCCCGTCTGTAAGGCCATCTGTGGGCTGATTGTTCAGTGAGCAAGAAGAGTTTGGGCAAAAGGTTTCTTTGGCCGTTAAATTAGGCACGCGAGCGAGCGAACGGGCGGGCGAGCGGAGGGAGCGGGACGGGTCCACGCTAACCTCCCGGAGACCCCGCTTGGCTGCCGGCCAAGTGCCCGTGCGCCAGGCAGGGCCCTTCACGGCGCGCTTGATTTGTCACCTCGCCTCTGATCTCGCCAAAGTTTTGCCGCCCGTGCGTTAAAAGCCATCAAGTCTATGTCGCCCGCGCTCCCCAGACGCCCGGCAAAGTGCACCGAGCAGGGGTGTCGCAGGCTCAGGTGCCCCCTCAGCCACGGACTCCCCCCCCCACCCAGCAACCCCGCGCAACCCTTCCCATCGGCGTCGAGCATCGAGCGTCGAGGTGTACGCCACCCGACGTGCCAAGCGCCGGAGATGGTTGCGGCGGCGCGATCGGTCAGCGGTGACAGGGATCGAGGCCTGATATAAGGCCCGCGTCACTCTCGCGATAATGACGACGCGCGGCCGTCGTGGCGTTTTCATAACCGAGCGATAATTAAAGCGGAGTGGGGGTGAGGTGAGGGAGGGAGGGCGTGCGGGCGTGCGAGTGGGAGATATCGATTCGGCGAGGGCCACCGGTGACATTCTCAGTCGAATCGACAGCATCCCGGGCCTCCTGAAGGATTTGAATGTTTATGGGGCAATTGATTGCTTTGCTGACAATTCGAAGATTTATATTTATTTATTTCTGTATCCCACTCTTTGGTCGGTGCGACGCGCGCCGCTGTTATTTCCAGTGAAACCATTCACTGGAAGATTAGGCAGCCGCTCCTGTTCCAAATCCAAATCTCCGAGCGGTCGCGTCTGAACCGGTTGCTGCCAGCTAACCACTCACTCTTCTCGGTTGGGGGGTCGGGGAGGGAATTCTTATTGTCTGCTCGTCTCCACCGCAGGTATTTGAAGGGACGTCCGGGATCGATGCCAGGAAAACCACCTGCGAGTTCACCGGGGACATCCTCCGGACGCCCGTCTCCGAGGACATGCTCGGTCAGTCGGCGGCCACCGCCGCGAAGCTGTTTTCCGGAAAATTTCGCGACACGCGTCCCACGCCGCACACATCCCCACCCACCCACCCACCCGACCCACCTCGTCGATCGTGACGACGAAAGACGGAAGCTCTCGCGGCGTCGGAGCGATGGTCGGGGCCGCGGGAACGTCCGCTCCGTGATTCTCGGCTCTCGGAGCCGCTAAGTGAGTGTGCGTAAAATGTGCCTCCGCGCAGGTCGAGTGTTTAATGGCTCGGGAAAGCCCATCGACAAAGGCCCTCCGGTGCTCGCTGAGGATTACTTGGACATCATGGGTAAGTGCTCGCTGCGCGGATGGGACAGCGCATGAGTTTCGAGTCTCTCTCCGATACCGATTTGGAGCCTTTTTGTGTGTAACCGTGCCGCCACGCTCGAAGACTATTGTGAGCGGGAACGGATTCCTTTTAAGTAAAGTATCTTCTGGGGTTTTGTTTTTTTTCTTCACGTAGTTTTGAAACGTTGCGCCAGCAGAAATTTTTTTTTTGTTCTGGGTGTTACAAGTAGAAGTTCACTTTTTCATTGTCCGATTGGTTGAAATTGCTGTTGGGGGCACGAATGGTAAGACGTTGGTGTTCGGCGAATAAGTGACGTGCTTTATTGCTGCCCGCTCTGCTGGAGTCGAAATGACAAGTGAACTCGGCTCATTTGTCAATCGCACCGTGGTCTTGTAAAATGTAAAATAGGTGACGTTTCGGGTGATGGCCCTTCGTCATAGTGCATTAATGATGTAGGTCTTCAATGTTACCGGTTATGGGTATAGTTTTAAGGCCACACTGTCATTGACGAACGTGTTGAGTTATTTTTGTTCATTGTGCTTGTGCACCACTGCCAACACAGCACCATCAGATGTAGTCAGAATGTTGCCTATAGGTTTACGTTATGGCGGTTATTCTTACAAATACTTTTCCAGGATGAAAACACTATGTTTTGCGTAATCTTCACGTTGTGTTGGTTCTATGCCCTCACTTGCTTGGCTGTATTCTGTCATATCACCGTGAGTAAGGGATTTCAGATATTTGCCACTCCACTGCTGCAGAAGGCCTCCCCCTTGCTGGCAGTTTTTTTTTTATTAAATTGACCATACTTCACCAAGCTGGTCAATGCGGGCAAGTGAAAGGGAGAGGCCCAGGACCGGCTCAGACATCACTGATGTTAGCCGTCACCAGGAATGCAAACTAATGTTGTTTAATTTGTAGCGCTGTGCCCTTAAACATTGTGCCACCGATCCCCTGTTTGTCTTCATTTGCCTTTCACTCTGAGTTGGAAGAAAGTTTTATTTTTTGAAAGATAACCCCATTCTTATTTTTGTTTGAAAACAAAACATATTTTTCTCTACCTATCTGCACCAGTCTAGCGCAATCGTGCATCACTTACACGAGACGTGCTTACGTCCAGTCTCGTTAGCGGTGTGTACGCAAAATCGCGTCTTGGAATTTGCGAAATAACAGTCCTAACGAGCGATCATCTTCTTGGCGTGTTTGTCCCCCTCGGGCGCTCCGGCCCGCCAGGCCAGCCCATCAACCCGCAGTCCCGCATTTACCCCGAGGAGATGATCCAGACGGGCATCTCGGCCATCGACACCATGAACAGCATCGCCCGCGGACAGAAGATACCCATCTTCTCGGCGGCCGGCCTGCCCCACAACGAGGTGTGTTGGCGGCCATCGTCTCTCGTCACGCGTACTCTGCCGGTCCGCCACTAGATAAATAGATTTAACACGACGGCTTTCGTGACCAATGTTATCTGTAGTGTGGCTCTTTTTACGAGTGAGGTCGCCTAAAAAGTAAGTGTCGTAAATCCGCCTCCACACGACACGGCGAGTCAGTGAAGGGTTGTCACGTGAACAAAATGTGCACGAGGAGGTGGGTGGCCAGCACCACGCCTGGCTAACTTTGTCTCCCTAGTGCCGGTGTTTATACATCGCACCAGGTACTCGTTTGAAGCTGTTGCAAAACGTCGTACCTTCATCGTAAACGTTGTGGGTTCGCTCTCCAACATACTGGGTTCTCCGGTTTCCTCCCAGAACTTAAAGAAAAAACTCATTAACAATCGGCCGATAACGTCATAAAACACGGGGATTCAGCTGTCAGCGTGGCTGACGTCCTGCCTTCCGTCCACCTCTCTTTCCTGCAGCGCGCTTTGGTGCATCTGAACGAAACGCACTACATAGATAAAATAAACTACTATTAGGATCGGACTCTCCGGAAGCCACCGGCAAAGTGAACCGTCGTCGGAAATCGTTTACGGTTAATGCGGCGGTCCGTGACGGCCTGCTCCGGGGGTTCCGTTGACGGCGCGAGATGGGCTTGCGTCGCCGCCGTGTCGTCCGCACAGATCGCCGCTCAGATCTGCCGCCAGGGTGGCCTCGTCAAGCAGGGCAAGGACACGATGGACTACAGCAGCGACAACTTCGCCATCGTCTTCGCTGCGATGGGTGTAAGTGGAGTTCTCGTTTTTTGGGGGTGGTTTTTTTTTGGCTTTCCCTCGAAGTCTACCGCTCCCGTTGAGCCCCTCTAAGGCGCGCGCGGTAATTAGATGTTTATTTATTACGGTAGACAAATACCCAGTGAGCTTGCAAGCTCTTTACGGGATTCATGCATTGACACAGCAAACACGCGAGTGATGATTTTCGTGGCACAGAGAACGCATTTGATCTGTGTTATCTTACTCTAACGGGTTGTTAAGGCGCAGCCCTGCAATTTGCTTGATAAGGCCACTGATGCCAGATTGGAGCTGGTGCGATGTATAAACATCGCCACTAGGGAGACAAAGGTAGCCAGGCGTGGTGCTGACCACCCACCCCCTCATGCACCTTGTTGGCCTTCATAGGTGCTCGCTGACAGCACTTGACCGTACAGACCGTTAAGGCTATATGGGGGTTCTTTGTTGTATTGTTGTGAAGTGACCGTTGAACCGTTCCCCAGGTGAACATGGAGACCGCCAGGTTCTTCAAGTCTGACTTTGAGGAGAACGGCTCGATGGACAACGTGTGCCTGTTCCTCAACCTGGCCAACGACCCCACGTGAGGACCTCTGACACGACGACGCGCTCCACAAAGCCCTCTCTGCCTCCACAATGTCATCTCCACCACGTGCGCATCGTCTCCTTGAGCTAGACATCATCTCTCCGCGGCCCTTGTGCAGCGCTTTGTGACCCTCGGGTGAAAGGCGTTCTATAAAACGCTATTATTATTATTATTACACTGGGGGTTCTTAACTTTCTACACCTCAAGGCCAACTTGGCCAACTCGAGTTTGGTCTCCACTGACCAATAGGTGGAGCTTGCAGCCCAGTGATGGGTCACAACCCACCGGTTCAGAATGGCGGTCCTATAACATCGCCGTATCATGATGATCAGTGTTAGCGTCATTATCTCCACCGCTTTCATACTGTCTTCACCATTTGCAAATCACGTCAACCACCTGCGGCATATAATATCCACCACCCTGATCGTCACTGCCTACCACAAAACCGTGGCAGGTGCAGGTGACTGGTGACGCACAAATCGAAACTTAAAAACCCTCCAATGTGCCGAGTTTGTGGCCACCCAGAACAGACCGTGGACCAGGTAACGACTCATTTCTCGAATCACAAACACGAAGGAGCAGGAGGCATTGCCACCCCGTGACGCAATCATCCGGCTCAACCACCTCAATGTATATTCAGAGCCGTCGCACATCTACATCGTTGTCAGCCGCGCGACAAAAAACACGCGGTTGTAAGCGATAACATTGACTTAAAAAAAAAAACCCACGAGCTACGAACGGCGATCGCTGTTCGTACACCGCTCTCGAACACCTCCAGCTTGCGAGTCATCCGCCGTCCTTGTAACTCCGTCGAAGAGCGACGCTCGGCCTCCCGCGTCGCCGATTTAACGCCGCCCTCAGACGTGACTGACGCGGGCAGCAGCCGCGCGCGCGCGTCTCATTAGCGAGAGCCGCGTTTGCGCATCTTGCGCGTCGCGGAACCGCGATCGGTCTCGGGCCGCGGAGCGTGAACCGGGGGAACGACCCCTCGAGCCCGTCTCCCTCCGTGCAAATAATTAGGTGTTTTTACTGCTGAGCAGCTACGTCCGTAACGCTCGCAGCGCTTGCATTTTACGTCTCATTAGCGTTCGCAAAACTGGAAAGACAACAGCATGGACGTTTAATTGGTTGTTGGTTTTTTTTCACGTTAGCAACTGCTTGCCTTCGGAACTGCCCCCCCCCGCCCCGTGCCTGTGCTCTTTCCCCGGGGTCAGTAAGTTTGAAAGCCAAAGAACCGGCCTTCTAAACGCTCAGGTTCTTACCCCGGTTTGTTTTCATCACCGGTAACGCTGGAAAGCACCACACAGAGTATAAAGTTTTAACTCCACTCCGTCGGCACCATCATTGTTGTTGTATCGCCGGCGGAGGACAGTGGACGCTTGCCTTACAATATGAATCCATTCCAGAACACGTATCATAGTGTGAAACCATCGTAAAGTGAGACCAATAATACCGTACATTGTTTAATGGTTTCAAACAAAGAGGAAGTAAACGCTGAGATGTAAACATTAAAGAGCGCTGCTATTGGTCGAGAAGCTACCCGAGCAGCATGCATTTGCATCGCCGATTGCCTGCCGCTCCATCCCACGCTCACGCGCAGCCGTATTGCAACACGCATCGTAAAGTGCAAATCGATCGTAACGTGATACTATAATGCTCTTATAGTTTGTTGTGTCGCAGGAGTCCCGTAAAGAGCTTGCAAGCTCACTGGGTATTTTTCTGCCGTAATAATAAACGTCTATCTATCTACCGTACTTTGAGGCCATAGTAAGGCGAGGGCCCACCGTGAGGCAAACTAAAAACGAGAGCGTTTATATCCGATGACCCTTCGCGGATCGTCATGGCTCGGGGCCGCGGCGCGATCACCAATCATCCGCTGGCCGTCGGTCTCGCGAACGCGTGGCTCGGCGCGCGCGCGTGTGTGTGTGGCCGTGTCGTGCCGCGGGTCTCCAGGATCGAGCGCATCATCACGCCGCGCCTGGCGCTCACCACGGCCGAGTTCCTGGCGTACCAGTGCGAGAAGCACGTGCTCGTCATCCTCACCGACATGAGCAGCTACGCCGAGGCGCTGCGCGAGGTGAGCGGCGCCGGAGCGCGACCCTGCCACGGCGCTCACACGAACGCACAAAGACAAAGGTCCCCCCCCGTGTGCCTTAACACGACTGCAAGGTCAAGTGCCGTTAGCGAGCACCACAGCCGGATTAAGATTGTGTAGGCCCCTGGGTTACAAGCACCGTGAGGCCCCCCCCCTAGTAATATTTTCAAAATTAAAAAAATTAAGATTTTTTAAAATTATTTTAGCCGTAGTATGTTTACTACAAATATAGATACGGTATATTAATTGGGCCCATTTTTTTAAATGGATCATTTAGAGTACTTATACTTTGATCCGGCATTCGCAAATGAAATAACTTTTCACTTTTAATCTCTGGAGGCTCTCCAGCTGGCGGAGGCCCCTGGGCTGCAGCCCGTAAAGCCCATGCCTTAATCCGGCACTGGCGAGCACCTATAAAGGCCGACACGGCACACGAGGGGGTGGGTAACCAGCACCACCCCCGGCCGCCTTTGTCTCCCGAGTGGCATTGTTTAACACAGCGCGCTAGGTACTCCATTTGAGGCTGAGTCGACTTAGGGGAACCCTATGACCGGTTCAGAAAATCGTCACTGGGGTTGGCCGTGAGCGGGATTTTAACTCGGTAGGTTTGTAGCCCAGCACGCTAACCACAGAGCTACCACTCCCTACACACACACACACACGCACGTGTCTATACCATGCACTTATTATAATAATAACAGCATTTATAGGGCGCCTTTCACCCGAGGGTCACAAAGCGCTGCACAGGGCTGCGGAGAGAACGGCACGCCAACAACGACAGAGAACGGAAAATCAGCAACACACAATGCTATACCGTACACTACCGCCTGACACTCGCGTAAACGGTCGATGGTACTGGCCGTGAGTACTAAGCGGGAATCGAACCTGCCTCTGCGGGGTTCATAGCGCGGCACGCTTCCCACACACACGGCCACAACCACGGGCGCCCGTGTACCCGTGCTCGAACCCAGGTGTCGGCGGCTCGAGAGGAGGTGCCGGGTCGCCGCGGTTTCCCCGGTTACATGTACACCGATCTGGCGACCATCTACGAGCGCGCCGGCCGCGTGGAGGGGAGGAACGGCTCCATCACCCAGATCCCCATCCTCACCATGCCCAACGACGGTACCGCACGCTCACCCGCACGCTCACCCGCACACTCGCCTGCAAAATCACTCGCTCACCTGCTCACTCGCCTGAAAAATCACCTGTGCACGAGGTGGCGCAGTGGTTACATCCGCGCTTCACTGAAAGAAGGCCTTTCCCGAGCCAGTTCGATTCCCGCCTCGGGCGCCTTTCTGTGCGCAGTTTGTGTGTTCTCTCCCCCTGTTCTGCGTGGGTTTCATCCCGTGTTCTTCGGTTTCCTCCCACAACTTCAAAAAAACACTCATTAATGTGCTGACAACATCATAATATATAGGACACAGTGTCCATCAGTGGAATGACAAACGAAAGATTTGAATTATTTAATAGCCATATTACTTCTGCTACTGGTGCCACAAATAGTTCAAACCGTAATCCAAACAACAACATTATTATTGTTAGAGCACATCTTGCAAGGTGGTTCATTTGACCAATCTGTCAATATGTTTGCACACACTTACAAAGGGCCTAATTGACTCTTTATTAAGGCATCGCTGGCAGATTTAACAATTGATTCGGGTGGGTTTTTTTATTTTAACATCTCCAAACAAAAGGGCATTGCTCTGTGCCTCGGTGTTCAGAGATTCACCCACAGAGACACAGTTGCGGGAGCTGGAACAGATATAGAAATCGCTAAAGTGTTGTCGCTGATCAATGAGCCCGCGAGCTCGTGTTGTTGTTTAGACTATGAGCACATTTTTGCCAGTGTACAAATAATGTACACTCGTTTTTTTACGTGACCCAAACCAAAAAAATGGGATTTATATATGACGGAGCGTGTTGAGTTTATAATTTGATTCGATTCTTCGAAGCGTGATGGTTATATGACAGTTTCCCATTGCAACAAGTTATTTTTTAGTTGCAGACAGCCCTTCAACATTTAGAGATATAATAGTCAGTGCTGGCCTTAAAGGCGGACATTGGCCTCTCTTCTTGCTCCAGACTGAGGGGCTTCTGGCGTCTGTTGAGCTTCTGGACATCGTTGTCTTTCAGCTCCTCGGCTTCGAAGTGTTTGGTAGAATCTGTAGGTAATACCAAGTATTTACTTGACGGGGATCGCGACGTGAACGCTTCTACCTTGATCCCCAGTTTACAATTATTTCAACAGTCGCACCGGGGGAATGAGTCAAACCGGCATTCGACCTCGATATTGGGAGCCGAGTGTGCTAACCGCGACAGGCCCCGTGGACGCGTGTCGCTGAATTCCTTTCGTTCAGCGTCACGGCGCCCGCCAAGGTGTCGCCGTCGCTCGTGATGTGATGTGATTGATGTGATGGCTCCCCGTGTCCGCTCCGTTTGTCTCCGCTGTGACAAAAGACATCACCCATCCCATCCCGGACTTGACTGGCTACATCACGGAGGGGCAGATCTATGTTGACAGACAGCTGCACAACAGACAGGTGAGGCACGGCGACGCGGGGTCAAGGGGGTGACGGGGGTGCGAATGGTGATGACGGAGGAGATTCTTAGAAGGCGTACTAACACGGTGACTTGTTTCAGTGACGGTGTTGATTGATAAACAACAACAAACAAATAATGCAGAATGCACAAGGTTTCACCTGCCAGAAAGGGTGAAACCTTGTGTATGTTGCTTTGGTCTTTTCTCTAATGCCTTTAATTTCTAGTTGTTTATAATCACGACATTTTTAATTTGGAGTTTTAATCTGTATACATTACGTTTTATCGATACAGACTACATATACTGTAGTGTTTTGCGTGGTTTTGTGCGGAAGATCCAGTTTCTATCTGGGTTCAAACTTGGCCATAGTACCGAAACTGCCTTGGCAAAAGTAGTTGATGATCTACTCGTCGCTGATGCTAAAGGCTTGCCAAGTATTCTTGTCCTCCTGGACCTGAGTGCTGCCTTTGACACCGTTGATCACCGGATCCTACTTGAGCGACTTGAGAGTATGGGGATCTCTGGATCTGCCTTGAATTGGCTGGGATCCTATCTTTCCGACCTGAAGCAGTTTCTCACCCTTGAAGGACAAAACTCGGAGATTCATCCGGTTTTGTCTGGAGTTCCTCAGGGTCCACTCCTCTTCTGGATATATCTACAACCTCTTGGCCATATCCTGCGCAGCCACAATCTTAGCTACCATTGCTATGCCGATGACATCTAAATCTATATCCATGCAAAGCCATCCATCAATGCGTCTGGTCTTTGCATGTCTTCTTCACTGTCTACTGTGAAGGCCTGGCTCAATTCAAATTTTCTAAAACTAAATGGCGAAAAACAGAAGTCTTGCTTGTTGGAACCCCGAAGCAAGTGTCCAAGGCTGAACCTATCCAATTGATGCTTGGCGACCAGACATTTGAAGTTGCTAAGGCAGTCCGGAGTCTAGGTG
>JAZEWU010000007.1:4201141-4217167 GCA_036362915.1 Geotria australis | reverse complement strand
CCGTTCAGTATTCTGGTCCATTGGCTGGTCGTTGGTGTAGATGTTATATAGTAGGGGAGCCAACACACTACCTTGGGGTAGGCCATTCCGTTGTCGTCACCAACGACTTTGCTTGTTGTTCAAGACAACAAAGAAGCACCTCCCTTTTAGGAGGGCTCCAATGAGGTCTGTAAGCGAAAGGTCTTTTGTCAACTCCAAGATCTTTTTCAGGAGGAGGCGGTGGTTCACACTGTCATATGCAGCAGGCAGATCAACAAGAGGCTCCTGTTATCAGTCCTTTCTGAAACCCATCCTCAATGTGCTGAGTGAGATTTAGAAGATTCATATCATATAAAACCAACGAACCTACCCGGGGATGATCTGGATGTCGTGCCAACCACCACCAGTGGCGTGGCGGTGACATCGCCGCCTCACGCAAAGAAGGGCCTGCCCGAGGGCGGTTTGATTCCCGCCTCGGGCGCCGTTCTGCGCGGAGTTTGTGTGTTTTCTCCCCCACCCCACCCCTGTTCTGCCTGGGGTTCCTCCGGGTCCTCCGGTTTACACCCATAACTAAAAAAAACACACGTTAATTAATTGGCCAATAACATTATATATAGGTAGTGGTGTCTGACGGGTTGGCACCGGCTTGACACCGGCTGACTCCCTCTCCTTCTGTAGGTTTGCCCGCGCCTCTGAGTCGTTCTGCCTTCGAATGAATACCTTCGAAACTGAATGAATACGTGCGCGTTATAAATAGTATATATTATTATTTGCTAAATTTACCGTTTAAGACTTTAGAGTATTGCATGAGGGGGTCACAAGGCATCTGGATGATTTATTGATAATCGTGGTAACATTAATGATGACTGCGTTCATAATGATGACCGTTGTGAAGTTGACGGTGGTTTGTGAGACACTGATGGTGATGATGATGAAACTTCTCAATGCATTTTAAATTTAATCGTGTTAAAATGCCAACAGTAATACAAACCTGCGACAATGGCGATGATAGCGGTACCGCACAAGACGGCAATTTTCTCTCCACAAATTGTAACGTTTTTACTTTGATGATAATGTCCCTTCCGGGGACAGTCACGATGACGATGGCAACCATCATTATCACTTGCTGTGTTGACACGCATCGCACGCTGCGGCAAGGAGATAGAGCTGCCTTGCAATGTTCCCGCCACATTTTGCTAAGTGGATAAATTTAACTCAATGGGTCTGATGTAAAAAATACACGAGGGATTTACCCTTTCTGTCAACGAAACACGTGTTAAGATCTTAAAACGCCAGATAGGCACCTATTACAAAGTGTCCAGTTTGCGAGCAGCCACACATGCTTGTGGCAAAAAACGTGTAAACAGAATGCTTTGGTACTGTAGGTATTGTCCTTAAAACTGATTTGCTCACACCAGAGATAGCTCTCTCAGAGATGGCTCTCTAAAAGGTGTCTATTTGGTGTTTTAAGATCTTAACGCGTGTCTCATTGCCAGAAAGAGTTAAACCTCGTATCTTTCTTGCATCGTTTGTGTACTGGCAAAAAGGTACCAATAGACTCAATGGGTCTGATTCACGGGGTAGCGAATGTACTTTTTTGTCAAAAATGTTTCGTGAGAAATCTTTAATCGTCTCCCTCGCTAACATTTGGCAAGATCGCTAATGCGATGTGTGTTTCAGACGCTTTGACAAACCGTGAATGTGACCCATTGTCCTTAACGCGACAGCCCATGGAGATGAATGACTTATTTTTCAACCAGCACAGAGATAAGCGTAGCTTAGTGTAGGTAGGCATTGTTTTTATCCGATGCATTTAGTCGTGAGTAGTTCTCATGTTTCACATTTAGGATTTCGGCTGTGGTACTGGAACACAATGGTTGACTCTTACAAATGATATATGATCTGGAAACCGCGGAAGGGGGTGGGGGCGGTCAGCCAGGCGGTCAGCCGGCGTCAACCCGCTGCTTCCTATATCTTATGAAGTTATGAGCCAATTAATTAACGAGTGTGTTTTTAGTTGTGGTAGGAAATCGGAAAACCCAGATTAAACCCAAGCCGAACAGGACGGGAGAACACACACTCCACGCAGAAAGGTGGCCGAGGTGGAAATCGCTTGACTCTCAGTTAATCTGCGTTGATGTTGTTGACATGCCCTTCTCTCCGCAGCCTTGTGCAGCGCTTTGCGACCCTTGGGTGAAAGGCGCTCTATAAATGCTATTATTATTATAATCGAACCACTTCGGGCAGGACTTTATTTCTGTGTGACGCGGACGGAACCACTGCGGTGACTGAGAGCGCGACGGAACCGAAGCGTGCCGGCTAAATCGACTCCGCTCCGCAGGAGCAACGAGGACTCGGTGACTCCGCTCCACGTGGCCTCCAGCGAGGGGCTCCTGGGCTGCGTTCGGGCCCTGCTCGAGGCCGGCGCCGACCCCTCTCTCCGCGACCTTCGCCGCCACCGGCCGCTCGACCTGGCCAGGCTGTGGGGTCACCGCAAATGCGCCAGGTACGGCGAGAGAGGCGCAAGGGCGTCGGGGGTGACCACCGGGACATTAGCGAGCTGTCTTAACTGGCATTGGAGGGGAGATGCCCCTCGTTCGGCTGTGGGCTGACACAGCGCCGTAAAAGATTCGTTGTTTTTTTTTACGTCGTAAAATGTGTTGCTTTGTCAGATTTTCACACCCGGCTGATTGGTTGATTGCAGCATTGTAACGTGATTGATCATCATCAGCCATGATCTATCGTCAGCCTCAAGAAGACTCGAGAGGGCCTTCATATATCATAGCTATCAAGCGTCCAGGCAGTGCACCTGCATAGGTACCCACTGGCTGGATGGGCCCAGCTTGTGCTAGGAAGAGGAGGGGGAAACCGAGCGTGAAATTAACGAAAATGTTCTACCTGCAAGGTCGTATCGCGACCACCCACCCCAACCCGCACCGCGTCCTGCGCTAAATGCTTCGGCCGCTTTCTCACCGGTACGCCGTAGCAGAGCGCACCGGATTACTTTCAACCTCCAAGCGGGGGCCCGCGCCGACCGCACCGCAGACAGCAGGCCCGTTAGTGATGCCGAGGACGGACGATGACTCGGCGCGCTCCCCCACCCCGCGTGTCGCCAGACTCCTCGCCGGAGTCATCTGGATGGACGAGAAGCACGAGGCCGCCGCGGAGGACGCGGAGCTCCTGAGGTTGGGGAGGCGCGTCCTGGCGGAGGAGCAGCGACACTTCGGCGAGTGCGAGGTCAGAGCAGGCCTACCGGCGATCGTGCGAGAAGAGTCAAGTCACGGCTCATTAGACGGCGATCTATCGTAATCACTTTAATGAGTCGCGTCCCTTGTTAGCCGGTGTGTTTGGGGCCCCTCGGTCCGCCGTACCTGAGGCGTGGCCACGGCGGACGCGCCAACTCGCCCGGTGAAGTTCGGTGACTTGATGGGAAGTGAATGGCCGTTGTTAGTTTGGGTGGACTGGGCCCTACCGTAGGAAGGTGTGGGCTGTATGTTTAGGTGTAGAGAAAACACGCCCGCGATTGTCGTGCTGTTGGAGCCGTGTCGCGAGATAGTGTACGTTAGGAAATCTCGCCGAGCAGTGTGGCAGCTGAAATTGGTTCGCAGAAGCAGATACCGTAGAACGGTGACTGGTATGCCTATACTTCCACACATACCCTGCTGCAGAGAGTGTTCGTCGCGTGATGGACGAGGTAGTAACTGATGTAGGTTTTCACGGCTCGATTTGCGAGGGAGAGAGAGGGATCTCCTCTCTCGACACGGCTATCCCAAAAGAACAGCTCTGAAGAGCAACCATTATGCTGATAATTATAACCAAATTCAACAAAACCAAAACCAAATTAAATAAAAACCAAACTCAGCATGGCATTTATTTAAAGTCTTCTTCTTTGCGATTCTTCGAAGCACGATGGTCAGCATCTGGACATCGTTGTCTTACAGCTCGGCTTCGAAGTGTTTGGTAGAATTCGCAGACAACACCAAGTATTACCTGACAGGGATCGCGACGTGAACGCTTCTACCTTGACCCCCTATTTAAAGTTATTACTTGTGGAAAGCGCATGCTGCTCTCTGTTACATTCCTGCCTGGACTGTTGTGGAAAATGCTGTTCGCGACGGCTGGTACCGCCAACTCCACACGTGGCTGCCTTTGCCTCCCTAGTGCTGATGTTTACACACTGCGCCACGTATTGATATAAGTTTGAGTCGACCTTAGGTGAGCCCCAAGAGGGGTTCAAATATCCTGCACTGCTATTTTACCATTGAGCGGGAATTGAACTCGGCTCGCCGGGTTCGTGTCACAGCGCGCTAACCGCTACGCCATTTCCATTGCATGCATGTACGTGCAGGATGAACGCCAGTTCGTCAACGCGATGTCCTTCCTGGGCTGGCTGGAGGACAAGCAACTTCCCGCACCACCAGCCGCACGACTCGCGCCTCCCGTCGCGGATTCTCGCCGCGGGCGACTAGGGGGCCGAGCGGGCGCGTCCAGAGCGCGACGGGCGGCTGGCCAGCCCGGCGGGGCCCCAAACCCAGGAACAGCCCAGCCGGCGCCGGGCCTGGCACCGGGTCGCGCCGCCGGCACCAGACTCGAACCAGGCACCAACCTGGTGCGCGCCAGCATCACGACCGGCCGCGGGGTCACGGCACTGCCCGTCCTGACCCCGCGCGAGCCGTGGAACGTGAGCACCAACCCGAGCAGCGCCCCCCAGACCGACATCGCGAGGCCGCCAGGGGGAGCGCCCGGCACATGGCCCGACGATGGCGTCGACGATGACGCCGCGGTGATGTCGGCCGCCGGGGGGAAGCGCTCCCCGGGCAGCCGGCGGCGGTTTCGCGCGTTCGTGCTTAGCAAGGTGACGGAGCAGGAAGCGGGGGAGGCCGAGCGGGATGATGATGATGACCACGATGGTGATGATGATTGTGACGGTGGTCGCGGCGCTGACGATGGCCCCGGTGGTGACGGCGGTGGCCGGAGGGCCGAAGCGGTGCGGCGCGCGCTGCGGGGTCGTGGCGGGAAGGTCCCGGGTTGTCGCCTCAGCGGGCCCCGAGACTTCTCGGCTCGGGACAGCGTGGCGGAGCTGCCGAGGAAGCAGGGCCCCCGGGACGCGTCGCGGCTGCGCGGAGAGGTGGCCATGCACCTGTGCGAGACGGCCGAGTCGGCACTCTTCCGCGGGGCGTGGAGCGAGCGATGAGATGACGTGTGTGATCTGTTGTGTGTGTGTGATGTGTCGTGTGTCGGTGCTATAGCGGAGAGCGGTAGTCCAGCGGTTAGCGTACTGGGCTACAAATCTGGCGGCCCGAGTTTGAATCCCGCTCACGGCCAACACCAGTGACGATTTTCTGAACCTGTCCTGGGCCTCCCCTAGGTCGACTCAGCCTTAAATGAGTGCCTAGTGCAGTGTGTGTAAACATCGCCACTATTGGTAGATTGATAGACAGCTAAATTTATATTTATTTCTGACCTGGTGACGTAAGTTTGATTGCCGGCCGCGGCTAACATCAGTGGAGAGTCATAAATAGATCAGTCATGGAAAGGCCTTCATCCAGCAGTGGATTAAGAAAGGGTGTTTAGTACATTAGGAAATATAGGCAAAAGTTTTAAACGTGTGCTTGTATTTTTTAAGTAATTTTCCAAACTATTTCTTGACGAGTTTGCAAACACCTAAATACTAAACAACCTATCCTATGTATACACCACATATTGATTGTTCCTTCGTCTGTTGTTATATGAAAAAGGTTAAACAGCGTTGTAGTCTATACTAAAATGTGCAAATCTCTACCTATGTGTATCTACGGCCAGGGAACCAATGTCAATAAACAAAGCGTTATTTGAACACTGATGGTATGTAGTTTATGCAAACGAGCTCCGAATTGCATAAGCAATTTACTGTTGCCTCTGCGGTCATTCAACATCCCCATCACTGCTGGGGCAGTGATAACATCTGCACTTCACAGATAGAAAGTCCTGCCCAACCCAGTTCGATTTCCGCCTCGGGCGCATTTCTGTGTGGAGTTTGTGTGTTCTCCCCCTGTTCTGCGTCGATTTCCTTCAGGTTCTCCAATTTCCTCCCACGTCTAAAACACACTCATTAATAAATTGGTGGATAACATCATAATATATAGGACGCAGTGTCTGTAAAATATTGGCGTCGGCTTGCTGCATGGCTGCCTTCCCCCCGCCTCTCTGCGGTTTCCTCGCTGTGCCTCGGGATCCGTGTCTCGTCCATGACCAGGCGTGAACGTTGAACGCGTTACAAATCGTGTGATTGTTCGGACGTTTGTTGTATCGCAGGAATCCCGCTTCCGGAGCTTGAAAGCTCGCTGTGTATTTTCTGCTGTAATAATAATAAAAAATATCTATGTAATATCTTGATGTAGGTTTTCACGGCTCTCCTCCCACTGATGACGCTTCCAACGTGGGAGGCGAAACGTCGCGAGGGAGCGATAGAGAGCGCCCGACACGGCTATCCCGAATGAACAGCTCTGAAGTGCAACCATCTACCTAATCATAAAAAACGATCGATTATTATGTTGTAATAATAAACAACCATCCATTTTCAGAAACCGCTTACTCCTGTACAGGGTCGCGGCGAGCCGGAGCCTATCCCGGCAGACACAGGGCGCACCGAGGATGGGACGCCAGTCCATCGCAGGGCGCCTGGGGAAATTTCGTCAGTACGCCAATTAACCTGGCAGCATGTATTTGGACGGTGGGAGGAAACCGGAGTGCCCGGCGAAAACCCACGGGGAGAACATGCAAACTCCACAAAGAAAGGCCCCCGAGGCGAGATTCGAACCCGGGCCCTTCTTGCTGTGAGGCGGCAGCGCTACACACTACCCCACCGTGCCGCCCAATAATAAACATCTATCTAATAAACATCTATTATCACGGCTTATCCGCTCTATCACTTACAGTTGAGCCCGGTTTCAAAACGTTACAACGGATGCGTGTGCGCTTTTGGGTCCGGGTGAGTGCCGGGTGGCACTGGGAGTTGTCGGCTCTCCACGGATTCTCGCTTCACAGGGAACAGCAGGTGAGCGGTGAGCGTCGGGTGAGCGATGACTGTATGACGAGGTCCTCGCTGTCACCTCACTCGTATGACGGGTTGTCCACGTGTCTGATGTCCATGTACACAGAGTGTGTGCGTGACGGAGGCAAGTCATGCACACAAGTGCTGTTGTGTATGTATATCCGCACTGAGTGTAGCGGATTCGAATCCCGCAATCTTATCGGCACCAAGGCGTTTGTCTTATTCTAGCTTTGCTTACCATTTCTGGATTACTCTAAGGAAGCGTTTACCCTGGTAGGGCTTTAAATTGAACCGTTTACACTACCATCAAACCCTCTTAAGCGCTCTTCCGCCTTAATTCTGACGTCAGAAAAATGTAACACGCTTGGAACAAGCTCTCCCATAGGGCGGGTACTCTGCTCGTATGTTAAATTTGTGTTCATTTCTGGCCATTTGATTTAACACATGTCTCATTGCCAGAAAAGGTAAAACCATGTATATTTTTTAACAGTATCTGTACACTGGTAAAAAAAAAGTGCTCATAGACTCAATTTGCGAGAGGTTTTCGTCTAATAAAACCACTGCTTATGGGCCCATCCTTTGGTGCACCTTGTTTACGCCCGCGGCTAAAATTACTCCGATCTCGTCGGAGCTCAAAAGCTAAGGCTTGAGCCTGGTTAGAACTTTGAATACGGACCACCACGGCGTGCCTTGTGTTATCGGCGTGCCTGTTAGCGAGGTTTGGCCAGGAGTCGGCGGTAATGAGTGTTGCCCGGGGATCAAGGTAGAAGCGTTCACGTCGCGATCCCTGTCAAGTAATGATTGGTATTACCTGCAAATTCTACCAAACACTTCGAAGCCGAGGAGCTGAAAGACAGATGCCAGAAGCCCCTTCCGTTCTCTGTCGTTGCTGACATGTCGTTCTCTTCGCGGCCCTGTGCAGCGTTTTGTGACCCGTCGGTAAAAAGCGCTATGTTAATGCAATTATTATTATAACTTGTTGCAATGGGAAACTATCATATAACCATCACGCTTCGAAGAATCGAATTCGAAAAGTGTTGCCCGATGTCCATGGGCAGATTCCTGCACGGGATTAACCACAGTTCTCCCGTGTCTGCATGGGTTTTCTCTGTTCACTGCGGTTTCTTTGCACAGTGCAAAGACATGCTGCTGCATAGCTTAATTGGCCTGCCGACTAAATTTCCCCGAGTGCCCTGTGATGGACTGACATCCCACCGTGCGTATAGTTCTCCCTTGCGTCCTGTGTCTGCCGGGATAGGCCCCGGCTCACCGCGACCCTGTACAGGATTCGACGGTTTCTGACAATGGATGGATGGGTAATACAATACAGGCGTGGAGATGACCACCCAACCCCTCATGTGCCGTGCTGGCCTTTATAAGTGCTCACTAACAGCACTTGACCCTACAGCCTGGTGAGGCTATACGGGGGGTCTTTGTCTTTGTCAATAGAATACCACTTACGGGACGGTAATGCATGCGCAGTCAGAGTGTGTTTTGCTTTTAATATTGCATGCCCTTTTAACAAAAATGTAATTTGACGTTTTAGTGTTATGTGTGCTTAATCACCGTGGAAAGTTTTGTCTTCGGTGGTTGGATGTAAATAATGTATCGTGTGTACAGCCTCAGAGATTTGCTAGCAGTATTAAACATCCCCTATCTGAATGCAATTTACGGTAGTATGTATCAGCGCTGCACGGTGGCGCGGTGAATAGCGCTGTCGCCTCACAGCAAGAAGAGTTTGGGTTCGATTCCTGGCTCGGGTGCCTTTCTGTGTGGCGTTTGAACGTTCTCCCCGTGTCCGTGTGGGTTTTCGCCGGGTGCTCCGGTTTCATCCCACAGTCCAAAGACATGCTGCCTAGCATAATCGTCCTGACTAAATTGCCCCGGTGACCTGAGACGTTGTAACGTGCTTGCCCTTCCCCAATGGACAACTGTTAAAAAGAGTTACATAGCTCAACATAGCTTAAATGAAAACTGGCTGGCATGCATTGTTGTTCGATTGCAGTCTGAAATACTGTACCGTCGCCACCTTTTGGCAAATGTTACAAGTGCAGGACTCGCGCGTTAATGAGTGTGAGTTTGTAAGACGATAATTCACGTAATGAGTGCGTTGCGTTATCACGTGGAGGTGTGTTTTATTGCACGTTTAGTGGCTGTGGGTATACTCTTTTGTAGTCTGTTTTCTAGACTGTTTTGTACTTTGCTTAGTTTCGATTTATAATAATAATCTACTTTTGTAACGCGCGCATTTTCTCCGGGCGCGTTGCACCCGTTGATTCGCTCAGTCGGTTTGTTGTGAGTCGGTGAAAAGGTGACTTTTTAAGGCTTTTAAGAGTTTTTTTAAGGCTGGAGGGGACTGTGTTTGACGCAATAGTACTGTGCTCTAAAGTGCAGTTAGGCAAATGTAATGTTTGAGAATTGATTTCCAAAGATGTCCTTTCGGGATAGCTGTGTGGAGCACTCTCTTCCTGAACTTCGCGACGTTTCGCCTCCCGCGTTGGAGGTTATCCTCAGGCGTTCTGAGACGAGTCCGATGCATTGAGCAGTGAAACCCTACGTCAAACCTACATCGGTACAAATTAGATATTTCTCAAGGAATTGGCTAAATATTCCATTGCAGGGGGCCTCTTGAAAAATTGTGCGAACAATATCCGAGCAAGGAATAGGTATTTATAAACAACAGCATTACTGATGGTTGCTCTTCAGAGCTGTTCTTTCGGGATAGGCCTGGCGAGCGATCTCACTCTCTCCCTCGCGACGTTTCGCCTCGCACGTCGATATATAAACACATGGGTTTGTGTATGTAATGTATGATTAATGTGTTATTGCGCTGGTGAGGTGTATGTTAACACACAAACGGTTTCTCAAATTATAGTTTTTATTTTGAAATTATAACATACAATAACATAGATATACCGATATACGCTGTAGGTGACATAGGAGGCATGAGGTGCATTGGAAAGTTGGGACTTATTTTCGTCGTGATAATAATACAAGTCGCTTGTTTATGTTAATGTAATCACGATCACTATATATGACACAATGCTGTCACTCTCTACTTGTCTCATATATATATCACGTGTGCAGGGTGCGAGTGTGTGTGTGTGTTTATAGTTTATAATGGAGAGAATATTTATGTACACAAAGACAAAGATCCCCCGTATAGCCTTAACAGACTGTAGGGTCAAGTGCCGTTAGCGAGCACCTATGAAGGTCGACACGGCACACGAGGGGGTGGGTGACCAGCACCACGCCCGGCCGCCTTTGTCTCCCTAGTGGCGATGTTTACACACCCCCCACTAGGTACTCATTTGAGGCTGAGTCGACCTAGGGGAGGCCCAGGGACCGGTTCAGAAAATCGTCACTGGGTGTTGGTGGCCGTGAGCGGGATTCGAACTCGGGTCGCCAGATTCGTAGCCCAGTGCGCTAACCACTGGGCTACCGCTCCCCACTTTATGTACACACACAGTCGAACACGTGTAAATACGACCATACGTCACCACATGAACACATATGTGAATATATACAACGACGTATCAGTACATATATAGATAGACATGCAACGACTGCGACAAATGTTCCCTGTGGAAAACTCGCGCAGACTTCGCACAGAAATAACGGTCTTGATAACATCACCGATAATTCTAACGGTAATTTTCAATCCACTGCTTGGTGTAGCTCAAGCTTGTTTATACTTCACCATCCAGCAAAGTTCGGGTTGATGTAGAGGGTTTGCATCTGGTTTAGATCTCTCTCCTCGTTGGTGTTAGCCCTGGCCTGGAATCGAACTCGGCTAGCAAGGTGTCAGCACAGCGCGCTTAACCTCGGGGCCACCGCAGCACGGTAATGCATTTATTTTTCGTGGTTCAATATAATTTTAAAGTTGGAAGTTGTTTCACTTAATCGATTAACGAATAGGATTTTAAACACAGGGATCTCACGTCAAAACAATTACATTCTGGCGCGAAAATAGGCCGATTCGACTAAAATAATCATGTTTTCATTTTGTAGCTTAACTGATTCGGTGTTTCTTGTGCATCTACGTTTGTTTCTGCTGTATACGTAATACACAGTACAGTATAATGTGTTGTTTTCTTACTGTTCTTCGTCGTTTTAGATGTATGTGTAGTTGTATACAATGGTGATATATACCATCTCGTCAAAGTAGCGTAGTGGGTAGCGCTGCCGCCTCACAGCAAGAAGGTCCCGGGTTCGAATCTCGGCTCGGGGGCCTTTCTGTGTAGAGCTTGCATGTTCTCCCCATGTCTGCGTGGGTTGTCGCCGTGAACTCCGGTTTCCTCCCACCGTCCAAAGACATCCTGCCAGGTTAATTGGCGTACTGTCTAAATTTCCCCAGACGCCCTGCGATGGACTGGCGTCCCATCCTCGGTGTTCCGCTGCTTTGCGCCCTGTGTCTGCCGGGATAGACTCCGACTCACCGCGACCCTGTACAGGATTAAGCGGTTGCTGAAAATGGGAAAAAATGGATGGACACACTCGTCAACAACAGTGCCTTTAAAACGTCGACAGCGTTTCAGGCATTGGGCCCGTATTGCGCAACCGACCGAAACATCACGGACATTGTACGGCAGTGTTATGGACGAGTGATGAGTGTGTCGTATACACTACCAGGCTCCGCGACCGCACAACATTACTTTTAAACAATTTATAATATTAACGTACTGATGTAGGTTTTCACGGCTCGATTCATGACGGTTACGCTTCAGAGCTGCTCTTATGATGCTTCCAACGTGGGGGGGGGGCGCGAAACGTCGCGAAGGAGAGATGGAGATCGCTCGACACCGCTATCCCGAAAGAACAGCTCTGAAGAGCAACCGTTATAATATATTAACGTTACTTATAACGCGCGTAATATTTTACAGCCAGAAAATACCGCGTGCGTCTGCGAGGTGGTACAACGCTCAGTGTCGCTTGGAGGTCATGCGAGAGGTGTGGTCTGTCTATAGGTTTAATCATTCGTTTTTCAGTACTCGCTTGATCCTCTGGGGGATTAAGCGGTAAAGCTGGAGCCTGTCCCGGCAGGCACAGGGCGCAAAGTAGGCCTGTACCCAAGATAGGTCACCCGTCCATCGCCGACCACCCAGGGCAATTTAGACAGCAGGTCAATTAATCTAGGCAGCAGCAGGAGCGTGTCGTTGGACTGTGGGAGGATACGAGAGTACCCGGCGAAAACCCACGCAGACACGGGCCGAATGTGGAAACTCCACACAGAAAGGCACCCAAGCCAGGAATCGAACACGGGTAATTCTTGCTGTGAGATGGCAGCGCTACTCACCACGCCAAAGGCCCTATTTCTAAAGAGCAGCTCTACTCTTTAGGGATAGGCGAGGCTATCTCGAAACAGCAGTTCTCAATTAGGAGCAAATTCTCTCCAGAATTCTTTCATTAACGAACGAAGGAGATGTTTAGCATCGGACGAATTGATGTTCTGATGCGGTTGACGCGTTATATAAGTTAATATAGGGGCAGGGTAAAAAATCCCCCCCCCACCCCCCATTAGAATTACTGTCACATAACAACAACGACAAAAAAAACCCCGTGCGCATGGCGCGCGCTCGATAATCCAGCTCAACTCAGCTGCCTCGGTGCCCGCTCTGTGAACCCGGCACGCGGGTACCCCTCCTCCCCACGACCAACTAGAGCAATGCCCTCCCCTCCCCGGGCACCAACAACATCACCACCATCAACATCACCACCAAAAACAGATATCCCCCGTATAGCCTTAACAAGACTGTAGGGGCAAGTGCCGTTAGCGAGCAGCTATGAAGGTCGACACTGCACACGAGGAGGTGGGTGACCGGCACCACGCCCGGCCGCCTTTGGTCTCCCTCATGGCAATGTTTACCCACCGCACTAGGGGACTGATTTGAGGCTGAGTCGACCTAGGGGGGGGGGGAGACCCAGGACCGGTTCAGAAAATCGGAACTGGTGTTGGCCGTGAGCGGGATTCGAACTCGGGTCGCTAGATTCGTAGCCCAGTGCGCTAACCACTGGGCCACCGCTCCCCACACACTCACTCACACACGATCTCACCCTACGCACGTAGCCCCAGCTATGGGCTCAGCGGAAAATCCCTCGAAATAGCGGACACAGTGTGAGAAGCATCGGGTTGGCGTTGGCGGGGGGGTGGAGGTGCGGTGGGGTGAGAGACGGGACGACCACCGAGGAGGTGACGGAGCTGAGGCGACAAGCTCCGGTGGAGCGTCTCTTGAGCGGTGGAGGGAAAGGAGGCGGCGGCGGCGAGGGGCTGACAGTCAGACATTAGGTCAAGTGCAGGGCAGAGGCGGTCGCTTCGACTGTAATCAGATCGGACCTCCGCAAACCGCCCTCCGCGCCGAGCACGGTTCTCGTGGTGGTTGTCGGGTGCTGCCCAGGAATTCTTCGTCAGAGCCGTTGAAGAATCCTATTCCTCACAAGTCAGAAGGTCGCCCGAGTTCGTATCCCCTGCTCGGGTCCCTTTCTGTGTGGATGTTCTCACAGCGGTGTTATTTGGCCTGCTGTAATGGACTGGCGTCCTATCCGGAGTATAGCCCTGCCGTGCGCGCTGTGGCTGCAGGGATAGGTGCTGGCTCACCGCAACCCTGTCTAGGATCAAGCGGTTTCTGAAAATGAATGGATGATTGGTGTAGGCTTGTCACGGCTCGAGGCGTGTGGTGATCGCTCTCGAGAGCTGCTCTTGCGTGATCAGCCCGGTAATTGGGGCTCCAACGTGTGGAGCCGAGACGTCGCCTCCGCACGTTCCTCCTCCCTCCTGCACGACGTATAAACGAACCGATTTTTATAATTGTACATGCGTGATGGGGCTATCGTGGAACGTCACGCATTGCGACCTAGTTGCTCGTATAGGTGTTATAATGTCCATCCATTTTCAGAAACCGCTTAATCCTGTACAGGGTCGCGGTGAGCCGGAGCCTGTCCCGGCAGACACAAGGCGCAAGGCAGGGGGTCAAGTGCCGTTAGCGAGCACCTATGAAGGTCGACACGGCAGACGAGGGGGTGGGTGACCAGTACCACGACCGGCCGCCTTTGTCTCCCCGGTGGCGATGTTTACACACCGCACCGGGTACTCATTTGAGGCTGAGTCGACCTAGGGGAAGGCCCAGGACCGGTCCAGAAAATCGTCACTGGTGTTGGTGTTAGCCGTGAGCGGGATTCGAACTCGGGGACGCCAGATTTGTAGCCCAGCGCGCTAACCACTGGGCTACCGCTCCCCACAACGCAGCACACACACGCACACATATCGAGAGAGAAATAACGCGACGAATGAACACACGGGGCACACCTATTGCGCCAAAAACAGTCCCGAACAACCTTCAAAAAACTCTTCAAAAGTTACCTCTTCACCGACTCACAACAAACGGACTGAGCAGGGCTCCGCGCCTCCGAATCAACGGGTGCAACGCGCCCGGAGAAAATGCGCGCGTTACAATAGTAGATTATTATTATTTATTATTGCTGCCCGAGTAGCCGCTGCATGACCCCCCATCGCCGCTCTGTCCTTGGGCGAAGAGCGACGCATCTGCGGGATTCTAAGTGAACTCTCCGTGCACTGCCGCACCGAAGCAACACACACACACACGGACTAATCAATGAGCCATTGTTACCAGTACCCGCTTAATCCTGTAGACTGTACAGTCTACAGTCCTGTAGACTGTAGAGTCTACAGTCTACAGTGTAGAGGGTCGCGGTGTTGTTTCCCCCGGCAGGCAGGCACAGGGCGCAAGGCAGGGTTATACCCAGGATAGGACGCCAGTCCATCACAAGTCACTCGAGGGCAATTTAGTCCGCAGGCGAGTTACATCCACACCTCAATTTGGTCAATAGCCTCCACCCCACCCCACTTACTTCCCTCCCCCAGTTCCCCATCCACCCACCCCAAACGATCAACAACAAACAAACCCCCGCACCCATCACCACCACCCCCCACCCCACCACCACCTCCTTCATCCAGCAGTGGAATAGCAATGGGATATGAATTATCTATGAGCCCGAGCGCGCGCCGGCAGGTCGACCACTGGTCGTGAGCCTAAGAGACCCACCGACCCCCACCGCGCGTCGCCCGTGGATGGGCGAGCACGCGATGCTGATACAGATTGACGGCTGCGTGGCGGTGAAAGGGCGGCTACAAACTCACCAGCTTCCCCGAGCAAATCGCCAGCGCCGCTTCATCCGAATTTAGCTCGACGCGTTAAAACGGGTGACGGGCGGGTCAGCGAATTTCTGACTCCATTCCGCACAACCCCTTTCCCCCCTTCGCTCCCCCTCTCACCATACCCCCTATCAACTCAACCCTCACCACCCACCTCCCCGTGTGCGTGTGTGCGTCGCTCGTAATTGAATTGCCGGGGAGCGGTGGCGCAGTGGTTAGCGCGCTACAGCTTTGATTGCCGCTCACGACCAATAACAGTAATGATTTTCTCAACCGGTGCTGGGCCTCCACTTGGTCGAATCACCCGCCCTGCCACCGCTCGCCATTATGCAGCACACACACACACACTCAGCGTCCCTCTGTGTCTCGTTAAAAGCATTGCGCCGCTTGATCCGTTGTGCTTAGAGCATTTCGATAATGGCTCGGGCTGGGGGGGGGGGGNNGGGGACTCAATACGGAATCAATATATCGGTGTTTTTAAGAATGCTTCAATGAAATACGCCAATGAGCAAATCATCTGCAATGCGATTTTGGGGGCTTTTTGTAAGGTTGCATTTTTAAGGGTAAATGCTGTGTTGCATTCAGATTCGAAAAGTGATCTTGTGTTGGAGACCATTCGGGAATCCAGCAGTGGGTTACAGCAGGTGGTACACACATGTATATAGCGGCCTCTAGTGGCGGGGTAGCTTACTCGAACCCCTTACGTGCAACGTGCTGTATACGATTAATACAGAACATAATGATTACGCATGGGGCGCCACGGTGGCCCAGTGAGTCGCGCTGCCGCCTCACACCAAGAAGGTTCCCGGTTCGAATCACGGCTCGGCTGCCTTTCTGTGTGGAG
>JAZEWU010000007.1:4122076-4139505 GCA_036362915.1 Geotria australis | reverse complement strand
CCTCAGGGACGTGGGCACGAGCTTGAGAATATACACAAACAAGCGTCGTGCGTGGACTCAGGCAAGCAGAAGCCTGAATCAAATCAAAAACAAGTCTGTGCACTGGCAGTGACAAGCTTGCACATGCACAGTCCTATATTTGACATGTGTGAACCATGTACAGCCCTTTTGTCAATTTTGTCAATACGCTCATGGATGAGGGAGTCGCTACAACATGCAGGTTGTGGGGGTTGTTTGACCGTACTTCACCGTGCTGGTAAATTGAAGGCAGTATGGGATAGGGAGCATAGGACAGTACAGCAGTGGATAGTTCTGCACTGCTATTTTCTGGCCACCATATAGCCCGCCCACAGATAAACACATCTCTGAATAGCTTCCACTTCAAAGACCTATTACTCCACTTACATGATACATAGTTTAATGATATGTACTTTGTAGCTTGTTGCTAAATAGGTGTATATTAACTCGGGATTTTTCTGGCTATATGAATACATTGATGTAAGCTCCCATGGCTCGATGTATGAGAATTGGTCTCAAGAGCTGTTGGAGGCATCTGCACGCTAATGATGATGCCTCTGACGTGGGAGGCAAAACGTCACGGAGGAAGAGAGGAGGAACCCTTGATACGGCTATCTCGAAAGAACAGCTCTTTAGAAATATAATTCCACACCGAAGACCACACACCATGGCAGGTCGATGAACTGTCATGCTAGCCAGGCCGGACGCACAGACTTTGAAGTCTCGCGGAGTGACCTTTTGTAAGTGGGACTGATATTTTATAAAAGTCACACTGCACACAAAGCCGACCGTTGAAAGAAAACCAGAGGTCAGAGAAAGGTTCAAGCGTGCGTTTTTTTGCGTTTAATATTTCGGCCGTTAACTTGTCAGCTAAAGCAGAGAGACGGTTTTTTGTTTTCTTTTGTGAGGGTCACATTCTCTGCTGAAACGGAATGGCCCAGAGCAGTGCAGCCCAGTCACCAAGAGCAAGTAAAATGCTCTCAACAACAAGTGAAGGACCATTAGCCGAACCGGACAGTCAGGCACGGCCAGCTCAGTATTATAAATAAAATTTAAAAAAATTAACGCGCGCAGTAGTCGATCAATGTTGAAGGTATTCGTTCGAAGAGCGAACGACTCAGAGGCGAGAGGAAACCAAATAATCTAATAGCATGCTTCTGAATGTGGAGGGCAAAGCCGGAGGACACGCAGAGAACAATCCACGGGGAGACCATGCAAACTTCAACTATACAGGCATCGTCAGGTGTGGGTTTGAACCCGCGACCTCCTGTGCACCAGGCGAGGGAGTTACATCTCACCACTGCGCAACCCCATCTAATTCATAACACGTTGTGGGATTCACCAGGATTGGTTCATACAAGCCTGACTGCTGATGAGACACTGTTGAAAACGAGTCTATAGCTTGCTTATGTTGAACCCAACCTCCTGATCAGATGCCCTCTCAGAATGCCATGCGACTGATGGGTTCTGTAAATATATTTCGTTTATGCGGAGAGACAAAATATGGGAAGGAGGTTTTACTTACTTTGTGATTCATCATAAGAGATCATCACCGTCCTATCGCCCACCATCCTCCAAACTTAACTGCCTCACAGCAGGCCTGAGTTTATCATAACAGAGCATCAAAGGCCTTGCATTCTACGATGGCTATGCCCATATCGAGACAGGAGAGCCATCTGGTACGAGGATGAGCTTAGGCTTCTTATGGAGTTACATGGTCCGAATCGATTAAAAGGGCTATAATGTCTATATTCATACTTGAATAAGAGTGCATCGCAATATTCTTAAAATCCACCAACGTGCGATTATTTTTTAAATTAATCCGGACTTGAAGCGTAGCCTCAGTGCTATGTATAAAAATCACCACTAGAGACACAAAGGCGGCGTGGCGTGGTGCTGGCCACCTTCATAAGGGCTCACTAACTGGACTTGTCCCGACAGTATGCTAAGGCTATCCAGGGGGCCTTCGACTTTGTCCTTCAAAAGCTTGATAACCCAGAAAATCTCATTGTCTAGAAAGTAGGGCTTATGACGTGGCCGGTAAAAGTGAATTATTAGGTTCATTGTGTAGCCATCTGCGCGGGGATGATAGAATAAAAGCTATCAAAATTGGACCGTAATGTATTTCTAACAAGCTAGCTAGCATCAGTTATCCGAAAAAAAAATATATAAATGTGAAATTATCAAGTTTTTCCAGGACACCCCTCAATTAGACGGCAGCGACGCTTCTCCGCGTATGCGCTGGTGGGCGAGGTATCCGGACGTGTCTAGACATGTACGTGTGAACCTCCTACCACAGACGCAACATAGTGGGGAGCGGTGGCTCAGTGGTTAGCACGCTGGGCTCCAAACCTGGCGACCCGAGTTCGAATTCCGCTCACGGCCACCAACACTGGTGACGATTTTCCGAACCGGTCCTGGGCCTCGCCGAGGTCGACTCAGCCTCCAAAATGAATAGTACCTAGTGCTGTGTGTAAACATTGCCACTAGGGAGACAAAGACGGCCGGGCGTGGTGCTGGCCACCCAGTCCTCGTATGCCGTGTCGGCCTTCCTGGGTGCTCGCTAACGGCACTTGACCCTACAGTCTGTTGGAGGCTACACGGGGGATATTTGTCTTTGTGTCTTATAATTAATTCGCAGAAGCGTCAGTCGCTCGCACCCAGCACAGGCGCCTGACCAAGTGCGTGCGTGTCAACAACGGTTGTGTCTACGTGTCTCGCTCGGGGTTCGTGATTTCCGGCGCGTTTTTGTATAGGCGTGTGTGCGTGTGCACGTACGCATGGTCATTCACCGTGGGTTAGGTTAGAGAGTGGGTGGTATTCAGGAGGACCTTGGGGCATTGTCCGTAATGTTCTAGCTATACAAACCATCATCATTATCCCCCCCTGCTCTTAACCGCCATGGTAGTGGGAGGCGTTCACCAATGCCACCGCTGTCAACTCTTTCCACTTTCGCCTGGCCTTTCAAATTTGTCAAACGGTATATCCGTTTATCCAGTCCTTCGAGGCCGAGCTGAAAGACAACGATGTCCAGAGGCTGACCAACGTGCTTCGAAGAATCGCAAAGAAGAAGAAGTCCTTGTTATCGCAATACAATATACACCGCTGTATTATTTCGATGGCACACTTGGTTCGTTCATCTTAAGCTCACACGATCAATACGCATCGGTTTTACGTAGACAACGTGAAGGGTAGGTCTCTAAAGCCTTCATTGTACGGTTTAAATTGTGCAGGCGTAATGCAATCTTAAGTGCTACTCCCATTAAACATTTTAAATTCCAAGCCTGCAGCTATCCGAGTAGGGCAAATACTTGCCCTTCGCACTGCTCACATCCAGCTGTTTGTTTAAAGTGGCAGAATTCTCAGCACAACCTGGCGTGGTTTCTTTATGGAAACATTTTGCAAACAGGAGCAGACATACCAAAAGAGTAAAAGCAGAAATTATGAAAATAAATATTACCTTGAATGCATTACAGATGCTCTCCTACTTTGTTTTCTTAGCACAAATGCTTGGTTAGTTATCCCACGGAAAAAAGTACGCTGAGGGTAAGTGTTGTTATATATTACAAACCTGCACTGACCAAAGTGGTGAAGTATGGTCAAGTAAAATCCCATGACCGACTGGCACGGGAAGAAGACGACCACCCAGCAGTCGACTGAGAAAAGACTGAAAATGACTATTGCAGTATTATTTAATGACAATAGCGGTGGGATACGGTGTATCTGGTCTGGCAAAGTACTGCCTAAACGTTTATTTGAAATCTATTATTATGACTTCATGACTAATTTGATCACAGAGAAGCAGAATGAACATATCTATAGCAGTAGACCTATGCCACGTTAAAACCAACGCCAAAAATCCCTCGTGGGAATTGCATCGAGCCGTGAAAACCGACATCAATGCAGAAAATCTTACACAAACCTGGCAGGATCAGTGCCTAGCGAAGAGCAAGTGGTTTTAACTACATCTATAAATGGAACTCATCTGCAACCACAGCCATGATCCGTCCAATGCTGGATGATGGCATCACAAAGCCATCACCGTTTCTGGGTCTTGCTATAAACAATCAATCTACTAACTGGACAGGAAGCCGATTTCATCTCTCCGTATCCGCAGTGGGTGTCTACTCAATAGGTCCCCTTCTTTGTGTATGTTCTGTAATCCAAGTTCTCCTCTTTCTTTCTCTCAGTTTAAATCCCGGCGTGCGCGTCCGTCTACGCTTCTCTGCGCACTCTCCAGCTCGCGCTCCGTTATCTCCGTCGACGTCCGTACGCTACGACCCGTACCCCATCGCGGTAAGCGGCAGTTGGCAAAAACTTAACTCTCTGATGAAAAGCATGACGCCAATGTGTCACCTGATATGCTAAATCAAATCAAGACCACTAGCAAAGTGTACCTAAAATGTCCCCTCCCTTTGAGCACTCTGCCCTTTATTATACCTCCGGTGTCTGGCGTTCACCTGTGCCGCTTGGCGGCGGAAACAATCGCGAAACAGACGCGCGTGGGGGCCAAGCGACAAATGAGATTACGTCCTCCGCGCCGCACGTACGACTCGCTCCGTGAAACGGAAACTGCGAGGAACGCGGTTCCGTCGTTTAGAGGGGACGCAGCTTCAGGCGTTGAAGCTTTCGAATTCGATTCTTCGAAGCGTGATGGTGATATGACAGTTTCTCATTGCAGCAAGTTCTTCTTTAGTTGCAGACAGCCCTTCCACATTTAGAGTTATAATAGTCAGTGCTGGCCTTAAAGGTGGCGGGAATTGGCCTCTCTTCTTGCTCCAGACTGAGGGGCTTCTGGCATCTGTTGAGCTTCGGGACATCGTTGTCTTTCAGCTCGGCTTCGAAGTGTTTGGGAGAATTTGCAGGTAAGAAGCTGCCTTCTTGTAAAGCCTGTTACCGAAGCATCTCGCCAGATCTCCGAATCTAACCACAGGATTTAGCCAGGACAGTAGCTGGGCACTCCGGTTTCCTCCCACAGTCCAAAGACGTGATGCTGGATAGGTTAATTGGCCTGTGGACCAAATTGCCCCCGGTGCTCTGTGATGGACTGGCGTCCTATCCTGGGAATAGCCCTGCCTTGCGACCTGTGTCTGCCGGGATAGGCTCCGGCTCACCGCGACCCTGTACGGGATTAAGCGGTTTCTGACAATGGATGGATAAAGATGTTAAGGGCGGACGTGAATGGCCAATGTGTGGGCAGCGGAGGGCGGTGCGGCAAAACCCATTCCTGCACCTACTTCTATGCTCCCACATCTATATGCTGGCAGTGTGAAGGAATATGGTCAAATAGCCCCCAAGATCGGTAGAAACCCCCCACGATGGGGAGGCATCGATCCAGCAGTGGATCGATGAAAGGGCTGTAAATGTATATGTAAGCGTATAGCAGTATACACACTACTGACCTTCCATGCACTAAGCTAACGCAACTCGAGTGTTAAATTCAATACCACACCGCAGCACGACCAATAGTGCTGATAAATTGCCCCAGTGCATGCCCATTACTGCGGTGTTGCACCTTCCGGGATGGACATTGGCTTTCCTAACAGGGCAAAGTACCTTTGGTAAAGCTCACATTTTCAAATGTGTTGGTACATTGCAGGGAACACATCCAGCGCCATCAACTAACCACTTTTGCCACTGGCAGAATGAGGAGCAACATCATATAGAGAACATATGCAAGTAAGAAACTATCACAGTGAACGTTGAGGACAGTAAGTGGGCACGACTTGGGCACATCGCCAGAAAGGATGATGGCAGGTTGGTCGAGACGAACAACAGAGTGGCAGCAAAAGTGCATAACACACCTAAGAGGGCATCCACTGCGACATTGGGTAAATGAGATCGTGTGAAGGTACTGCATGGATTGTTGCCATACTAGACTGTGAGAGATGGTGATGGTTTGGTGAGTTATGCAACGTTCCATGATCATCTGCCAAGCAATTTGCTTTTCTTAAATAGTGAATGTCATGGTAAATGACAACATAAATAAGTATATAACAACCTGTAATGTAAACACATACGGGTCGTTATAAACACGCCCACAATAATTACTGTAAAGCGTATACAACATTGTTTACATGGTTTAAAAATGTTATTGCCCATGGGCTGATGGGTCATAAGGTCATATCCATTAGATAAAACATAAAAGCCAGATGACTGCAAGGAATTATTCGAGCATTTTACTGTGCTCACGACCCATGGCCTTTTTAAAATTGCTTAAAGAATGTCTCCCGAGGCAGTGCATTGTTGGCTTATAGAATTGATCGACACTCATGTAACAAGGATTTTCGAGTGCTGCACAAAACAACCCCACTCGACTTAGAGCCAGTGACAATGTGTGTTATCATCCACCGCTATCAGGTGGATGATGGCAGGTTAGTCGGAGAGGGGTGGAGCAGTCAGCGAGTTCACGACAGCACCGGCTTCCACCGTTGTTGAGTTTGGTTTGCGTAGCTGCGTGGTGATCGGTGTCGGTAACACCTGATTGGGCTCCGTTTTGTTTATAAAGTGGAGACTGAATGCGTGACATCATTGGCCAAGACGTTATAGTGGACAGGATGTGCTGGTTTCCATCATCAAAATATTAAATTTGGACAACATTTGCAATCACGCTCTAAAAACTGAACAGCAACTGTCTCAATATGACGGCAACTATCGAGGTTCCGTTCTCCCGGCGGTATAAATATGTCGAACAGTTATTTGATCGACAGGGGAAAGTGATTGCATTGTCACCTTTGAGAATATGGAAGAGAAGGCCAAATTACACTATATAGAGGGGCTCTCTCAAGCTCCCTGAATTAGAGGCCCCTCTGCCAGAAGTCAGAGGCTTGAGTGAAGAGGTTTGCTTATTACTGTGGAAGTGTTCTGCACTATCCACAAAAGTATAGATTCATAAATAACGGCTCTCGCACAAATCTGCTGCATTGTGTGTTTAAAATAATTGTAAGCAGGGCAGAATATTTTTAAAAATCTGAAATTTCAAACAAATCTTGTTTGACAGTGCTCTTTTAAGTACAAGACAGATAAACCATTTAGTGAAAAACATGTCAGGAATTATTTGAACCTCTTACATTTTCAATACACTGCAATGTCAATACCATTTAGTCTCGATCCGAACATGCCATGCCCACAAGATAGCCCTTTCCATTATCAAGTGGCACAAATTACCTTAGAGTGCTCTGTGCTGTGCTACCAACGCTGACTGACGTACAGCAAATATACAAGTTCACCAATCGAGCTATACCACCACTAGATTCATACAGAGCCTTTCAGGATTAACACCTCACAAAGCATTCAACAACCCACCAGTAATCTATACGAATTCACATTAAGAGGCAATATTTACTTTTACTGCAGAAGCAATACGAATCAGCCAGCTGGCTGGTATTAATTAAACACCACAGAAATAAAAGGTCAGTGGTATTTCTGCTCAAAAGAGCATGTGGCAATACAATAGAAAGCAACATAATGTGGATTTGTATCGTATAGAGACGCGACTGCACCTCAAGATGTTGCACAGAAACGTTGGGAGTATTTAGTCTTTTAGGGGATGAGAAAAAAGGATCAGTTTTCAGTCTCAACTTGAACGCAGGCAAGGGAGTAGACAGCATGTATGACTGGTAGAATTGAGAAGAGCCCTTGTGTATGTAAATACAGCCTTTTTCCAATCCATTGCCAGATGAGGGCCTTCCCATCCAAGCACTATCAAGGCAGAACCTTCGCTTAGCTTCCGATAATCATTCTCAAAGCTTGACATTAAAGCAGGTAAGAACTTGTTGATGCAAAAACTGCAACTGCAGCACATTTATTTACCGCATGCTAATATCAACTGGTGGGTCCCGACCCATCAGTGGTCCGTGGAGACCAAATCCAAGTGGGCCTTGAGGTGCAAAAGGTTCAGAACCCCTGGCATATAATATTAAAAACTAGCAAAGACACCTGTTTAATTCTTTAATACTGGGTTGGCAGCGGTGTACACGCACAAATAACACAAAAAAACAACTCAACAAGGTTTGTCAATAACATTGTCTTGAAAAGGAAAAATATAGGCAATGGGTGATGTTTTGGGCAATGGTGCTCTGAACAGGGGCGATTGCCCAAAACGTTGCCTATTATCAACTATCCATCCATCCATTTTCAGAAACCGCTTAATCCTGTAAAGGGTCGTGGTAAGCCGGAGCCTATTATCAACTATATTTTTGCTAAACAAGGATGCATTACTGACAAACCAGTTGAGGTTTTTTGTTGAATTTATTTATCGCTGGCATGGACACATTGCAATGTTACTGTACAAATTAGCAGAGGTTGCGCCGCACAAAAAGGTGTGTAAAGGCGGAGAAAAACGATAACGCACAAAATCTAATTGACTAGAAACATAGGCGGCTTAAGTGGATGGAAAACCAATTTATATAATACATTGTGCGGCACCTCTGGAGGGAGACGAAACAATAAAAATGGATAAATCGAATCGTAAAGTGTTTCAATGAAGCATGCATTGGTTATTCTCGACAATATAGACGCGGAGTTTATCGCTAGCGCGGTGGATGGCTCAGTGGTTCGTACTCTTTACTATGCGAAATGGACTTACCCATGACACGGGCTTGCACGGCGACCCGTGCAGAGGTGCGGTCGTTGGTCTCGCTGGCCAGCGTAAACTCCTCCCGCAACACCCCCTCCTTGTGAGCTATGTATAGGCACTCGATGACGTGACCTAGCAAGACCAGACAGACGAAGGAGGACACCGCGCATGCATGCTGTTGAAAGGGCACTCGGGGCAAGGGGCGGGAGGATGGGGAGAGCAAAAAGGGGCAGTCGCCACCCACCCTCAACACTTTTAAATAGTCGTTACGAGACGTCAACAGAACGTTGTGATTCCGTGTTGCGTTGGCAGCGGTGGTTTAAGCTCAAAAACGCGGCACATTCGTCAATATGACTGTTCGTTGAAGTGTGCCATGCAACTTTTACTTTGCAAGAACAGAAAAAACGACTTAAATGTATACTTAAACAGCGTCGATTTGCAACCACATCTCAAACCGCTTTACATACGCCAGGAACATTAGGCCTGGGACATATGGGAGAGGGGCCAGAGAGAGAAAGAGAAATACTACGAACCAGGGAAAAACGAGGCCAAGTATTGGGGGGTAAAGTAAACAGGGGACAGGAAGTTACAGTTCAGACCCAGCAGGGTTGGGGGGCTATCAACAACAAATCCAAGCGACAGCCAGCACATTCATCACCAAAGGCACCGCGTTATTTGTATTGATCTGGATACTGGCTTGTAACAAACGTCCCTCTCCTCCAGAAAATAAACAGTTGCATAAAATAAACTTTGACCAAAAGGAGAAGAACAAAAGCCAAACACTTGCACGGATTTACGAATCAAAACAACCTTTCAGATCTTCCACTAAAAGGCAATGTAGCTTGCTACGTACATTAATAAACAGGGAACTAGGGATGTGTTTGGTCCGTTTTATTTACACTGAGCACGTTTTCACGCCACAGTTACAGAATAGACGAGGAACATTGCCGCTGTGGCTTGCGCGCTGCACCACAAATCTTTGTTTGTTCGATTCCAGGCCAAGGCGAGCATCGGCAGTGATATCTGAACAAATCCTGGTCCTCTCTTACCAACTCACGCTGACCAGTGAGGTGAAGTGTGCTTTAACAAACCCGCTCACGGCATCGTCACAGGAAGCCCCTTCACCCAGCAGTGGATTGATAATGAGCCGTAAATTATTATGAATCACTACACAGCTTCATGGCGAAACCCGCCACCACGCTCAGCTGTATGTACAGTGAATAGCAGAGGGCTCTGAGGCATTGGATTCGTGGTGGGTCAGAGCCCAAACTAGCGCCAGACGTTATCAGTAAAAACCCTGATACTCAGAGGGTAAGGGTGCAGAACTGTGAATTGTAATTACAGTTACCGCACAGCCGCCACTGATGATTAGCTAAGAGGCGGAGGGAACGGCAGGAATTAATCTATATTAATGAGTTGCTCCTGTCGCCAGTCAAGTCAATGGCGTGCAAAATGTTTTGACTTCACAACGAACAGCAGAGGTAATTATCATTGCAGTTACGTGTCAATGTTTCATGCCACGCTCGCGTTCAATTCTAAAATGAAGAGTGACTCGCGCAGCGTCAAATGCGCAATAGCACAGAAGAGCCAGAATAAAAAAAAACCTTTAGGATTTTTACAGTTCAGTGTAAATGTCTGAGGGTCAAATACGTCAGACTAGGGCACAATAAAAATGCATATGATCTTTGTCAAAACACTCCATGCTTTAATGGTCGTGGGAGTTTGTTTGACCGTACTTCACCTAGCTGGTCATTGCGGGTTGGCGAAGGACTGGCTCGGATATCACTCGCCACTTATGTTAGCCTTGGGCTGACCCAAACTCCACTTACTGGGTTCAAGGCACGATTAAGATTCTTAAATGAAACTGCTTTTGCCCGAGGCTCGCTCACGGTTAGCCTAATGTGCGCTTAAGATTCTCTGGGTAAAATATTAACGGCAGAAACTCGGAGAAAAGGCATAATCTCTATCCGAAGCCGACGCGCATCAAAACCTACATGAATATAAAATACCCTCCTCAAACACACCGCTGTAAAACTGTGCTGCCAGAGGTTGCCAAGTGCATAGAGCCAGTGGCATCTGATGACAGAGAAACCATCCCACGAGTCCCAGTAAAGCATCCGTCTGGGCTGCGAGTCACGTGCAAATGTGAAACAGCCGTGCGGATTATATTAGCAAAGTCAAAACGAGTCTGCTTGGTTGACCTTCCCGGACGCACCTCAAAGCCCATAACCAACTGAGAGCGCACGTGACCTGGCTCGAACCCGCCGTGTGCTGCGGAGTCAAGCTAAGCTTTGCTAAAGTCTGCGCGTAATGTAATCATCCAGGGCCCAAATTAATACGGCACCATTAGGTACACAGATGTTGATTACAGCAGGAATTACCGGCCGCACGTTATAATGAGAATGAATTGCGTATTAGTCCGTACCATTCGGGCAAGAGAGGTGAGCCCGGAATTGCAATGTAGCGAGTAACAAAACAAGTAAACTGCTCAGTGTGCATATGATTCCTTCCCGTAATGAAGTCAAATATGTAGCTATTGTGCTTCATACACCGTACTCGGTGGAGCAGTAAGCTATGAATCCGGGGACCTGAGTTACAATTCTGACTACGGCTAAGGCTACGGATAACTCACAACTGCTGTTAAGCACCCCCATGTAACTAGCCCATACTGGCAATTGCGGTGACTATAATCACAAACTCCCATCACAAACAATATGCGGACGCCCTCATCCAGCAGTGGAATAACAAAGGACTCTGAGCTATTGATGACTATGGAAATGATAATTGCTCTCGAGAACAGCTCTTTCAAGATTGCCATATCAAGCGTTCCTCCTCCCTTCTTCACAATGTTTTGCCTCTCAGGTTGGAGGCATTAACGTGGGAGGTGAAACATCTCGACGGAGAGGGGAGGAACACTCAACACGGCTATCCCCAAGAGCAGCTCTTGAGAGCAATTCTCATCCATTGAACAGTGAAAACCTACATCAATACACATGTATTGGATAGTCTTGCGTACAGAGTGGTCAACGTGTACGCCACAGCGACACGTCTTAACAAAGTTACAATTTCCCAAATTACGATATTAACGCAACGACGGAATAGATTTCACCGCAGAAATTCTAAATTTCCATTTCGACTAAGTTGTGATGTACCATACGGGTTTATTGCATTATGTTTGACGAGTGACGCTATACAAGAATAATTCAGATACAACTGTTGTTGGATGACAGTATAAATATTTACGGCACAGCGCCCTTCCTTGCTGTGTTAAGTGTACACACACTGCATCCATACAGGCTCAAGTGTGGCATCAAACAAACATGATGCCAAAACAACCGCTCAACTTGCTTTTATGGTGCAATTCAAGCCTCGGTAAAAAGTATGCGCAGCAAAGTTCGAGTCCAAATAAATAACAACTTATTTTAAAGGCACAACTGAAGCTGTTGTTTTTTTCTCTTTCAAAGATGTAAATTATGGCTGGAATTATGAGGAGTGTATTGTAATGAAAGTGAATGGTGTAATTAGTATGCACCGTTTGGGATAGAGGCAATCTCGTGAATGCAATTTTATGGGTAATCAAAACAAATGAACTGCTCAGAGTGTGCGTATAACTCCTCCCTGTAATCACGTAAAATATTTAATCACCGTATTCAATACACTACGTTGGACGGAGCAGTGGTGCACTGGGAAACACAATGTGCTGCAAACCAGACAAATGGAGTTTGATTGCAAGCCACGACGATGAACAGTGTGAGTTGTATCTGAACCTGTTCAAGGTCCTCACCTCAACGTCCCCGATTCGCCAACCTGCACTGGCTAGGTTAAGTTTGTTCAGGCAACCGCAAGATCAACCCATTGTGTGAAGGAATTCACCCTGTCGTGGTTTAACAAAGCGTTGTGAATTATTAACGGTAAGTTTGTAAGATAATTCTCAATGCACTGTATGAGTTTACTGCGTTAGTGCTTGACAAGTACAGCAGGTAAAGGTGCAGCCCTGAAATTGCTCGCTCACGACGCTGCAGGTGGAAAAGCCTTCATTAGAGGGAGAGCTAACAGGGTAACTTGGCCTACTCATTCATGCTGGTTAGACGTCTGAGATGAGGTGGGTGTATCCCCACCTGACCCCACCAAACACGACTTGGAGACTGATAACTGTGGCGTTATCCATTCATACAGCTGCGTAGACAAGAGGTGGTGCAATGTAATAAAAGTTGCACCATCGTTTAAACTGCCGCGCGGGGGATATCGAATCGAACCGGCAGCCGCTTTCCATAAGTTCAGTACGCTCACCACGACACCACGGCAGCGCCCAAGTCGTGGCCACAGCCGGCTAAATCGGACAAATCGTCGGATAACGAGCGTATCAATATTTAACGCGCACTGCCACGCGTTGATGTCTTAAACGTACACAGTGCAAACCCCGTTCACACACGGGCGCCAGATCGAACGCTCGCGGTGTTCACGTGCGAAACTCTTCTTCTTTGCGATTCTTCGAAGCACGATGGCTAGCTTCTGGACATGGTCGTCTTTCAGCTTGGCTTCGAAGTGTTTGGTAGAATTCGCAGGCAATACCAAGTACTAGAAGCGACGACGCAGTCGGAGACTCGCCCCCCTCGTGACGTGGCGCCGCCACAAACGCGGGGACGTGCGCGGGTTATATTAAGAGTACCGTGCGTGGGACCCGGGGCAGCCGCCTCTCGCTCCGTATCGCGTGATCGCGTGGAAATTTTACCATGTAAGAAGCTAAATCCAGCTGGAGTCTCTTAGCAGTTTACGCTGTGACTCGAGGGGCTTATAAAGAGACTGACACCGCAACAAGGCACACAGACCGGTTATTCGCATTGTCAGCAGTCAAATCTTACATTTACGAGTAATTACACGTTTTAACAAAATAAATAAGTACACAATGTGATGATAATAATAATAATACAATTTTATAACACGCGCAAATTCTATGCCTGGTCCATGGACGAGTAACGGATGCGCGAGGAAACTACAGAGGGGGGGGGAGGCAGCCAGATGGTCAGCCGGCGCCAACCCGCGAGGCACTGCTTCCTATATTATGACATTATGAGTCAATCGAGTAATTAGGGCTTTTTAGATGTGGCAGGAAACCAGAGAACCCGGAGGATACCCACACAAAACAGGGGGAGAATACACAGAAAGGCGCCCGAGGCGGGAATCGAACCATCATGGGCAGGACATTCTTTCTTTGACAAGCAGACATTACCAATGCACAACCCTGCCACCTTTTTCACACATCTGTGCCTGCACAGTAAAATTACTATTTGTTTTACACATTCCATCACCCTTGCGGGTTTCTGCGGGTGCATAATTTCTGCAGCACTGGTTCAACACAACCAAAACTACGGACCTGTTTCAACATTCAGTGTCTCTCCAGCAGAGATCGGGCCTTGTTTTAACCATAGCTTGTGAAATGCCATGTTTATTTGCATGACGGAGAACTCTCCCTTCGGGTAGGATTTGCTGGAGGGATGCATGCAACCCGGAATGAATCTGCTTGTACCCCACTGTTGCTTTTCTTCGTTAGTGCTTTGAGTTTTGCTTTATCAGCACACTTTACCGGCTTGGCTGTTCTTCCTGCGATACGGTTGGCCTTTCCATTATGTAAATATCACAACTTCACATCCATAAATTTTACACATTTCTTCAATAAACATTGTTTACTATTCCTATATCGTGCCATGTTGCGAGACTAAGTCTCCTAGTGGATCTCTCAAAGAGCAGTGAAACCTTACACGTTAGATAAAGGACCATGGGAGCAGATACCACAGAGGTAACCCAGAGATGCCTTCAAGTGAACCCTAGTGCAGAGAAGAGGGCGGCATTTTCCCACAAGCTCTGCCACCAAGGGTAATGGTCACTGAATGAGAAACCAATTTTTTTTTAATTCTCAGAGTTAAAAAGTAGACAAATTATGGTCACAACCATAAGATATTTGATTATTCTACTTTCAGCCATTAGCAACAGAGCTGAGGCTATATATTTTCTACATCAGGGGTTCTTAAGCTTTTGCTCATCAAGGCCCACTTGGCTCACTTGGGTATGGTCTCCATGGACAACTAGGTGGTGCTCGTGGCCCACTGATGGGTCACGACCCACCGGTTGAGAATGGCGGCTCTAGACTTGAGTACCCAGTTTTAATCACAGGCGGATGGCAAGATTGAAACCCAGACTGTGAGTAGTGCTAGCTTGGCCCTCTGACCTCTGAGCCACATGGCCTTTTCAATTCCACAATTTCCACAGAATGCAAGCGTTGAGGGTGGAATGATGGATGGATTCATTGATTATTAATCTCATGCAACAAATTGCGTGTATTAAAACTGATGTTCTGGCACAAAGCAAACCAATGTGAAGGCGGATATACTCATCACAGCTATCCCGAAAGAGCAGCTTTAAGAGCAATTCTCATACAATGTGCCGTGAAAATCAATACAGAACTGATGTATTCATGATTCATACGCAGTATATCAAATCTGGAATGAAAATTCTCTGAATAAAATGCATTCAATATTTGTATGAAATTTCCAATAAATGTCACATAGCAATGTACTACTGTGCAGGCGTTGCATAATATAGTACATAATATAGTACAAGCTTGCAAAATAATCAATGTGGCTGGGAATTCTTCAAGAGATTTTCTCATCTCATGGACGCTTTATTCTGTCACTGACGTGAGCCTGCTGGAAACCAATTATTACAATATGTGATACAACTTCTGAGGATTGATATTTCTTTCATAATACAAAAGATTAAGGGATGGCTGGCTACAATTTCAAAACGATAAAAGTCCAACTTCTTTACAAAGGATTTGCTCTGAAGAATGATGTTGGCATGCCAGTTAAATCGCAACAGTGAAAATTCTGCAGAACTGAATTAACTGTGTGAATTAGTTTAAACTCACCTTGGATATAGTCACTGAGGCATCTTAAAATAGACACACACACGCACAAAAGACTCATGTAAAAGACACATTATTCCCCATATATAGCCTTCGTAGAGTGCTCGGGAAAATACCGTTAGTGAGCACCTATTAAGAGTGGCACGATGCAAGAGGGAGTGCAGGACCAGGCACAACGCGGCACAAGAGGGGTTGGGTGGGCAGCACAATGCCCGGCTGCCTTCGTCTACCTGGGGGGGATGTTTACACACCACACCAGGTCCTAATTTTGAGGCTGAGTAGGAGAGGCCCAGGACTGGTTCAGAAAATTGGCACTGGTTTAGGCCGTGAGCGGGATTCGAACACACACGTGCACGCTCAAACAACTCATGCAGCAGCAACTGTAAAAAAAAAAAACACCAATACAACTTATCTCAAATGCTTCCGATCAATAAAATGCACATCTCGCATGATGTGACAAATGCTGTGCTGACTTCCTCTGGCTAGACGAGCCTTGTAAGACATTTGTCGCGCCAATGAAAACAAAGCATTTGGTGTCGTTGCCAATGTGTTCTGGAAAAAAATAAACGTTGAATTAGCCGCCTAAATATATTATTTCCACTAATTTATCGTGGTACACAACTGGTTATTATGAATAAGCTCACAAATAACGGTGTATATATATATAACAGGTTATAATAAAAATACATATTTATAGGTTAAAAGGTGCTCATATGCTTGCTATAACAGTGCCGGAAGCACTCAACGAAGAAATGTCAATGCTAACCATAACGTCGTTAATGTTTCATTACAATACACAACTCGACATTCTGATTCCCAAGGTTTCACATCAAGGTCACACACGGTGATACAGCGGCTAACCCTTTTGTGCGTTCAACATGGATTATGGTACATCAGAAGTTCTCTGTAGATCAAACGCACGATTGTGACCACTGGCTCAGTCCTTCAATCATGCCTTTGTGTCTGATGAGTTCTCCATAATTTACAGTGTTAGAATTGCCCTACGCCCATCAGCAGTAGCAAACTGACCCCACAGCAACCAAAGAGGGCATGTCAACAAAAACCTCCAGAGGTACAAAGCAGCAGGAGGCAATGACGGCTCTGCTGTAATGATGATTCCCAACAAGGTTGAAACGGGCACACACTTGTCTCATTGTCCTACTGTTGCGTAAAATAACACGGCCACAATTTTGAATCTGGGTGGTCCAAGATAAGGCTGTGTGAATTACTCATTCAGTGTGGCAATGCCATGGGGCATAGCACGTTTAATTATTCCGCTAATTTGTTTGCAACCTGCATGCTCTTTTCTGTGCGATGAATCGATCATCATTTACGGAAGGCGCGAGAGAATCGGTTTTTCAGAAGCTTAATTTTTCGCTCTCGATCGTACACTCTACAACCGTGTCGTGTGCAATTAAATCCCGGTGCAGCAGCGACCGGCAGGGCTGCTGCCAGTCCGCTCGGGCACACATCACGTTTAATGGCGCCATTAATACTACAGAACACCATCCCCTGAAAGCATCGGTGATGGTTTGACACGACAGCCAAGGATGGACCCCGCTGTGTTCTCATACCCGGATGGGTGAAATTTACGGTGCACGCTTGACACTGAACTCATTAGCGAGTGTGCGCTACCGCTAAATAATAATAAACATGCCAAGGAATAGCATCTGCCTTAGAGGTTACGAGCCGCTTTATTCTCACAACTCTCAAGCAGTGCGAGTATTATAGCTTACGTCTGGAAAACACAACGGGATAGCAAGCGGCATGTATTATGGTATTCGTTCGTGCACGTGTGCTCACTTAAACCGTTATGGAATATGATTGGCTTATGAACACATTGGAACGTACGCAAACCATATAAGACCACATTTTCTTAACCAGCATGGTAATTTTCAGCCACATTGGTCC
>JAZEWU010000007.1:4104938-4117891 GCA_036362915.1 Geotria australis | reverse complement strand
CCCCAGTGACCTGAGATGTTGCAATATGCGTATCCCTCCCTGCTGGACAACTGGTAAAAAGAGCTGCATAGCGCAACAGTTCCTTTCAGCTTAAATGCAAACAGACTGACTGATACTTAAAGCGTATGGCAAGCTACTGTGGTGTAACTCATGATTGCGGCAAACTTGATTATTTTCTCCTACTTTGGTCCAAATCAGTATCGGTTTGTTTTTTTCACAGCTTGTTGACACACATTATTAAACGTTAAGATTGTAGCTGCGACGATTAATCGTTTAGTTGACCTATAAGTGTAGTCCACGACTATTTTTTTTTTTCTGGTTGAATACTTGAGACTGATGAACTTATGTCCCATCCAGGGTGTAGCCCTAACTTGCGCCCCGTGACTGCCGGGATAGGTTCCGACTCACCACCACCTTGCACAGGATGAAGCGGGAACTGATCATGAACGAACAGGTTCCAGCTTTCAGCGTAGAATGCATATAATTTCCAGATAAAAGGTACTGAAATGCACCTCAATACATTGTTAGTTAATACGAACCCCATATTATTATTGCTGATACGTACACACATACGGCTTTCAAAAGACAAATTTGAATCGCAAACATGTCATAGCCTGAAGAACGCGTGCTCAGCAAGATGACACCAACACATACACTATCAGCGTAGCTCACGCAATTATGGCAACACTCCAGGACATTGGAAACCACTGTCTGTTGAATGCAAACTGTCTCTATGTAGATCAAGGCAGCACTGCCACACGGTAATTGACATGCCAATACTTTTTTTAAAATACCTCCTTTCCAACACATCTCAAATTTGATGTAAAAAAAAAAACCCATCACGGTTGTCTGAAGTTATTCACCTTAATTTAGGAACCAAAGGATTTTATTAAGTATGTATCTGAATCCCATTTATTTAACATATTACTTCGATGGGAAATGTCATGTAAATTTAAATACAGATGATATATTCGCTCCCAATTTAAACAGCTTAAAATACATATAATCGCAGGCAGATGTCCAATGGATTATTTCTACAGAAATTCAGAAGGCCTCTATTAGAGGCATAATACTGCAAAAGATAATAAAAAAATATATTTCCAACATCACAGCGGAGTCTCTTTGTACCCTCAGGTGGCCGAATTCTAATCTTCAAAAAAGTGCCGGAACAACATAGGCTTGGTAATATTCTCTACCATTGGCGATGGAAATATTGGAAAATGTTCACAGAAAAAGCTGCCAAAATGAACATTTGTCAAAGTGTGCTATGAAGAAGGGCCATTACTGCAGCAGAAACATCGCCTACTACATATAAATATATTTTTTGCCCCTTTGAAGGCAGTGTTATTGATGAATGTGTTGAGGTATTTGCTATTTATGCTCGTGCACGCCTGCCAACGCAGCAACACCGTACAATTGGTCAAGATGAGAATCCGGGCCGGGATGGCCGTGCAACAAAATGTCCTTGGCGCCGATCGCAGGACAACCGGGAAGAACTCACCAACAGCGGTTGCCTTGATGCCAGTCACCTGGAGGAACAGATTGTGTTTGGAGACCACGCACACATCCTGGCCGAGACGCTCGCGGCTTGGAATCTCAAACGTGATCTCGTACTTGTGGCCGATCTTCAGAAAGCCAACCTGCCAGACAGGCGCCGCAACACAGTGGCATTGTTAGGCAATCACGCACTGCACAAAGCAATTCGCAGCAAGACAAAAAGGTCCCCCGGGGGTATAGCCTTAACAGACTGTTGGGTCAAGTGCTGTTGGCACGCTAGAAGGTGGGCGGCGCGCTCGACGTCCAGCCGCCTTCGTCTCCCTAGTGTCGATGTTTACACACAGTGCCAGATACTCATTTGCGGTGGAGTTGATCTAAAGGGAGGGCCAGGACTGGTTCAGAATATTGTCACTGGTGCTGGCCGTGAGCGGCAATCGAACTCGGGTTCCCGGGTTTGCAGTGCGGCGCACTAACCACTACACCACTGCACCCCACAACCACAACGCACGGCTCAACTCACAGCCAACCTTTATGCACACGATGTACAGTGTGACCTCTAAATACCAGGCGAATTCAGCCGTGAGGTGCCCCAGTATATCCACTTTATGAACAAAACTCTGTTCAATCACTGAAGACCAACGTTCAGCCCATTTGCAGCTTGTTAAAAAAATAAACACCACTGAAGCCACAAGCCACATCCTGAACTGAATGCACAGTCCAACTTTACCGTAATTACTGCAGTAACTTGGGCCTGGTAGGTGCGACGTCTCTCAGCATCGTGGAGTCACAGCATACAGCACATCTGTATTGCTATGCCGCGGTACAATTGTTGGGCTTTAGAAGTGTTACATATTGTTCCTTTTTTATTTTTTATTAAGGTCCCCCCGGAAAAACACCCTCCGTACACATGGGACAAGGATACACATTCACCCACGTTATTTTGAGGAAGCACTGTATTTGGAAAGGAAGTGACACGGGGAGATGAAAGGAGACGCGGTTCATTGGTGGGGACCATGGCTGCGTTATGATCCATCCATCAGCGTTGCAAACCTTTGTGAGGAAGCTCCCATTGGCCTCCTGTGTGACCATAACGATCGAGTCGTGCAGTTTATCGTCAAAGTGGACGTGCCCTGCTCCTTCCGTTCCAACCTCCTCCCCAAAGTGTACCCCTCCAGAGCGATGCTTCTCTGGAGCTGCACGAGGACACACATACGCATGGACACACGTATGTACGCACGTGAAAAGTCACACAGGACACAAGTGGGTCAAGGGTCTAGTTGTAAAATATGAAATATGGCCCAATTTTAATGGAGCAAATACTCCCTTTATTGCTATAACCGCGGAATATTATGTCTGCCCATCTGGTCAAATGACTGAGGATGCAAAAGCTACCAGGCCCCTAAAGTAAATGCTATGAAACCTAACACACACAGCTTACGAATATGAACGTCCACATCTCTACAGATTCGGTTAAGATTTGCTGCAAAATAATACTTTCAGGAAACACTGAAATAAGCCTGATAGGGTACATATCGGCACACGCACATTAGAATGCAAGTACGTGGGTGTTATCTCACATGTATAGCATGTATCAATTTGAATGCATGTTTGAGTTTTCTATTACAACGTTTCATCATAAAGTTGTAAATAATATAAAAGCTCAACACCTTCAACAAAAAGACTCCCTGAAATGCAAAAGATAGATGTAAGTAACGTTTTGAAAAACGGTCCTTAATCATAGCATATCACACCACCGCCTGAAATGACGGCCATTAGATATTTTTCCTTTAAAAGCAGTGTTAATGACAAATATATTGAACTATTATTTTTACATGTACACCACTGCCAATGTAATATCACCAATGAATGTGTTTCACGTCATACAGTTAGATGTCCTAACAAAACAGAGGCTCCCTTAACGTACTAGCATGTTACTTACAAGCAGCAATGGTAAGTGGCTGTAACGCCATTTTCACAGCATTATCACCATTTCCTTAATGGATTTCACCAAATAATGTTGTGTGAAAGTAGCACCTGTTGACATCCTCCTATGAAGTACCCATTACACATATTGACAGGGAGTGGCATTTTAAATGCACATTGACATAAAAACCCGAGGACCTCCTTTCCCATTGCAAGTACCACTAAACCCAACAGCACATGCCATAACAGTACAAAACACACAATTACCCACTGGAAACAGTCACCATCTCTTGTAAGATACAAAAAAAACACTTTTGTGGTGAAAACCGCAACATGGCGAGGCATACCTTTCTTTGCAGCTGCCATGGTTATCTTTGTTCAGTCGATGCTCTCCTCCAAATGCAAAAATGCTCATCAGCCTTTAGCTCACAAGTGCATGCCTTGCAGAGGTCTCTCTCACCTGAATATAGCCTAGGGAGAGGATACATCACAGTTCACTGCACTGGAACCAGGAAAAAACCATAGCAACATAAACATCACTTGACAACGTACATCAGCAATTGAACAAGTGCTGACCGCAAAATCAACAGAGATAATTACAACAGCAACGGGAAAATGTTAATTTTAGCGAAATGCAAATAAAAACTGAATTTGCAGTGCGGTATTAGGCAATGGCTTGGGCATGGAGGCTTTTATCCAACAGTAGTTTGATCTGGCTGCTGATGATGATACTGAATATGCATGCTCCGTTAACAGTAAACATATGAGGCTTAAATTATACGAGATAAATGAACTCAATTAAAATCTTGGAAAACCATTTTATGGTATGTGTACTTATTTCCAGGGCAATATACTCAAAGCCATGTGTCATGCAGTCTGGTTTCACAAACGGAGACCTCTGGTAATGCATTTAATATAAACCAATTTGTCAAAGCGCGAACGCGCAGCTGCCTACACAACGGAAGAAAAATGCTAACAATGAGCAATGAATAACGGCCCAGTATAACGTCGCGCAATTTTATCATCAGGTTGATCGAGTTGGCAATTGCTGATGTGGCAGGGAGCTGGGAAAATCCACACCGCTAATGCAAGTTAATATGTTCTGTGGCCCATCTCCCATTGTTCATCATGTTCACATTCTGTCTGAGGAAGCTGTGACATTCTCAAAATCATGAATGGTTGATCACATGCAATTTCCCAACTCACCTTCTGAAAAGTGGCTTGTTTTTTTCTAAACCTCGACAGTGCAGCAGCTCACTATCTTAATGTTTGCAAGTGTGCAGCTTGCACAGCATAGAATAGCTTTTGGAAAAATAAATTCCGCATTAAAAAAGCATTGCACGTCCACGAAACGGTGAAAACGATACCATCTACTTTCCACTATCGGTTCGATTTTGTGATGTTCGCTAAGCCAGCATAAAGTGGTGGCAAGCAGGAAAGCTTGTGTGCAGCGTGAGATTTTGGACACATGAGATGATCCGATTGCAGTGTCCTCCTGAATGGTCAGCTGTGTTATTTCAACGGCACAGCATGAATTGTGTTTGCACCTGCCAGGACAATTATGAAAATATTATTTTTCAACCACTGCAAAATCGATGTGTATTCAAATTAACTTACTTAAGAAGCAAAGAAGACAAAAAGGTAATTTTTTTTGTTTCATGGCCATTCCAAAAACTCAACAAGTAAACATAGTTTGATGTTCACATATTTTTCAAGTATTAAACATACATGAACACATGCAGAAACTGAATATGTTAAACTGCCATTCGTTAGCAAGTATTAAAATAACCCAGATGACCAAATCACCATGAATATGCCAAATATGTAAAGATCTGTAAAAAAAAAGCATGTTTGAGTCAGTAGTAGTTGGATGGGAGTTTGTCAGGGAATACAAAGTGTTCTCGGCTTGAGCTGTATAGTGGCCAGGACATGGCAGTACAACACTGGAATCTTGAATCAATCTGCGTGAAGTTTTCAATATTAATTCCTGGTATGCACGTTATTATTTTTCCTGGATGCCAAACACGCATAAATAGAAATATCCAAACATACCAGCAAAAGAAAAAATAAGTCTTGACTGGGTCTTTCCTGGTTAAGAAAGGGCATCCTTTTTATTATTACTTTGCATTATACACTGTGTAAAACATGGTTTGGTTGAGTGGTGGCGGAGTGGTTAGCACGTTGCAATCAGAGGTCAATTTCCAGCCATGGCAAAAGTAGCGGGTGATATTTTGAACCGTTCCGGCACCTGCATTTTACCAAACTCGGGCAGTCTCCGCCGTCGGCAAATGCCACTGACAGGTTTACCCAAACCCTGCCCCATCAATCTCGCAGTGCTGTGGGCTACGGTGAAAAAAGTATTTGAAGATAATCCACTGTGCAGCCAGCACACGGTTAAAGGCCTAACCACATAAGCATTGCAAGTCTACTGGGAGCTGAGCTATGCTATTATGCTATTAGCATTAGATTGCTAACATATCTTATTAGGCATATTGCACTTATGATGCAAACGGCTCTAAATGTAAACAAGGGAGCAATATGCCATTTCGGTCTTAAGCTATTCATACATCTAATAGAAAGGTGTTAATGTGATTATCAATAATAGAATTTTATGGAAGCAATGATGCATTGGCTAGAGCAGTGTAATGCAAACCTGACGAAGCCAGTTCGATTCCCAGCCACAACTAACATCAGTGACAAGTGATATTTGAACCTGTTCTAGGCACCTCCTCACCAACCTATGCTGACGAGCGGGGTGAAGTATAGAAAAACAATGCCTATGACTGACATGGCGTGGACTGGCCTTTATCTGGAGTAGACTGACAGTGCTGTAAAATATATTAATATTATAATAACGGTGCTTAGTTGTGAAATTCACCGTTTTGTTATTAAACTCACTTTTTCTGCATTGAGCTCGATTACTCACAAATAAATTCGCAGCATGCACCACACTAATCCACCATAATCGCAGCTTAATTCCCACCTAATTCCAGTTGACATCACATGATTCAAAATCACATAAGTGGATGCTAAGGAACGTTTTCAATGATAAAGCTGTATTAAACAATGCAAGGTAATGGAAGTGCTTGAGTTTCGTAACGCAAGACACCTTCTTGACCAGTGCTTTGTGGTGTAGGCCAATGGAAATGCTGTAAAATTTCCAATTTCAAAGTTCATCTCACATGATTACATTGGCGACCATCCACACAAAACATGCTGCACAAAATTGCTACCACATGTATATTATCACAAAAAAGCATTAGGCAGTATCTAGTATATATGTAAAGATTTATCTATTTACTGATTTAAATTGAGTCATAGGCTCTATATATGGAGACATATTTCTGCTAATTCGAGGGAAATGACATACGTGCTTTAGATTTAGACCGAGTTAACTAAATTATGTAATCAAGATATAAAAAATAAAGAAAATACAAATTAAATTGCAGACGAGACTAAAATAATTGATGCTCGAATCAAATTATGACGGAAAATCCTGACAATTTAACGAATTGCTTGGAGGGGTGGAATTGGCTGCCTGTGTGGTATACAGCATGTGCTATTTGGCGTCTTTTATGCGCCAACACTACCCATATGCAAGCCCTTTTGTGCCTATCTATTCATACACACGCAGCAATACTGTGGTCACACTGCAGCCGTTAACTCTACAGTACGTGGCAGAATATTGGCGATTCAGCCCAGCTACCCCACAGAAATGCATTGGACCTCGAGTGATGCAGAAAAACAACGTATTAAGGCTGCCAGCTTTCCAGATATGGCTGAACCGGTGCCAGCCTCAAATTCCAACTCTAAAGGATAGTTTAGAATTAATTACTGTACATAATTACACAATCATACACTCAAGAAAAAGGTGACATTAATTATATCGCAGAGGTATATATATTTTCAGCGACAAAGCTGTCATTGTGGAGCACAGTGGGTTAACATTGATCTTAAAGCCCTTTTGCTCCCAACGATTAATCAATTTGTTGCTGTCAAATTGCCCCCTTCCAATTGAACTGCCACTAACTGTAGAATTCGGCACTTATGCAGAATTCACAGTTTTTCACAAAGAAAATTACTATTGCTTTCGTGAGCTGTCCCACGTGTTTGACACCAAGCTGTGAAAATAAAGGCGTCGGATATATGTTTAAAAAAAATTCCTTTAGCTTAAAAATCCAACCCAAGTGAAGGGGAATTTAAGGTTCTGTAATATATACACAAGACTGTATACACAACCCGTCTTTAGAAAGGTGTGGTCCTCCTCTCTGTTGACCCGTTTCTGACTTGACCATCTTTCCTCCATTGTGGACCCTCTGCCCGTCAAGGTTCTTTCTTTATTTACTCTTGTCTTTTTTCTCTCGCTTCTGGTTCTCTTCCCTGTTATATTACAACTAGGTTTTTTTTTCGATCCATTCATCTATACTGAAGGCAGCAAACCATTGTACCCAGGTTCTATTCGTCTACAGTTGCTTTTTCTAAATACATTTTATTGACACGTTTTCATTATTTCCACACCAGCCAATGATTTTACATTTCCGTGACAACCCTGGAGAAAGCACAACTTGTATCTTTCACGGTAAAGTGTTTTTTGCAACAACAAAAAAACACCTTTACCACGGTTGGGTCCAAATATAAAACCCACCATGGCATTATTAAATCCCTCAATAAATCCGTGTTTCCAAAAAGGCTAAGAAAAGGCCGTATGAAGGCTACAGCACAACATTTTACGGAAGAAAAAATGTCTACAATTACACAGTGTGTGAATTCTCCACATTTTCAAAGTGTCACCATATGATGTCAAACGGATAAATGCCATGTCGTTATACATTCAGAAGTAGGTTAAATAATATATATTGCCATTTAACACAGCTCACACCACATACATCTATTAAGGAGATGCTAAATATTTCAAAACATAGCAACTTGTTTGGAAAATACCACTATGTTGACTGAAGCTGTCAGCTGCTCTGAGAATAACCGTTGACCTTTGGGAGCTACAAGACCTGCAAACTGAACATTTATAGCTCTTAAAGGATTTTAGAAATGCTGAAGCAACAATGCAAAGCGCAAAGCATACTTAAGCGAAATGCTGTTATCTTCCCGACTTATTCAAACATTATTATATTACGGCTACTTAAACGGGCAAACACATCAAAATATTTTACACAGTGCAGAGTTGGGACCTCATATGTGTTCAGTTCTTAACCCCGGATAAATGGGGGCATATTGATTCAATACTCTCTAGACAACATCAGCTTGCCGTTTGAGATCTGAAAGCTCAAAGATTGACATCAATAAAATGAATGCATGTAAACTATGTTCAAATAAACATTTGCACATTACCAAGTATATTTAGTTCATTACAACGTTGAAATAGAATGATAAAGCTAGTGCATTGGTCGTGCTGTATAGCTCTGATGTTTTTTATGGGTTGTATTGCGTGTTGTTAGGCTTGAACTGTGATGGTTTACTCCCCATGCTGGGAGCTTCCTTAGGATCCGAACTCAATTGCTCAGTTCAGGAAACGTATCAAAGTCCTCAGTTCAGGTGCTCAGTTCTTGAAGAAGCTGCCACCCAGCAGATGGATCAAAATATCGGACATAAGAATAATAAGAATACAATTTATAACGCCTGCAAATTCCACGCCTGCTCATGGTCGAGACACGGATACGGAGGTGCGTCGAAACTGCTGGGGGGGGGGAAGTGACCCAAGCGATCATCCGGCGCCAACCCGCCAGACATTGCTTTCTATATATTATTGTATTCGCCAATTGATTAAAGAGTGTTTTTTAGTCATGGGAGGACAGCGGAGAACCTGCAGGAAACCCACGCAGAACAGGCGGAGAACACACCAAATCCACACAGAAAGGCACCCGAGGCGGGAATCAGACCACCGAACAACACGTGACACAGCCCAAAAGGTGACAACCCAAAACTACACCCGAGAGCCTGATAATGTGATTGCAATGATTAGCATCCCAACAAAAGGGCACATTAATAATACCAGGCGACAATTGGTCAATAGCTCCGGGAAAAGGCACCGCAACTTGTTTGAGGATGTCACACGCAAACGTGGCTTGACGATTACACTTCAGGACTCAGGGCAGAGTGGGCCTCAGTTAGAGCGCCCCTATCTGGGATGACCTTGAGTGGTTATAGGTTGCCATTTCTTTGCATTTTAAAAAGTCATTGATTATTTGCTTTATCATTGGCCCCGTGATGAACCTTGATATCACCGATAAGATGTGCTAATTTTGAACAAATGTAGTTTAGCTTTTAAAGGACACAAAGCAAAAATGCTGTTTTAATTTGAATCCTACACCAGCCTCTATAGAGGCTCCCTATAGCTTCCTCTAGTGGTGGGGACCACTTACACCAGAAATAGTATTCGCAAACCATATTACCATTGCAGCGCTGCGCCTTTACCTCTTACATATGCCAGAGGCCACTAATTATAACTTAATTGCGGCTCGTTAATTTAACAAGGCTGACAGACACTTGAGAGCATTCAACTCTGCTTTTGGCGTCCAAAACGAGCGTACGCCTAATTAAATCTAAAACACGATCCTTAAAACACACCGCAAGAAATATTGCGCGAGAATGATAAAACACCGCGATTGGGATTTTGTCAACACAGCAAACTATCTTACTTGCACTTAACACGACACACAAGTTTGCACAGAACATATTCATTACGTAGTTTGCATACACATAGTATCCTGCAGTTTAAGTGAGTATGTTCTTTCACAGTCGTTAATTTTAACTGAATGTAAACGCTATCAAGGCAGGGAGTAGCTTACTAAGTAAATAGAAACATCAGATGCCTAAAGCAGGGCACTGCTAAAACAGATTGGACATTTAACACACAAGGTGGGGTATGGCCTTTGTGCAAGTTCCACTGTTGAACGTTACTTATATGCAACGCGGTGGCACGGTGTCGCGGTGAGCAGCGGTGCCGCTTCACAGCAAAAAGCACCCTGGTTCGAATTCCACCTCCGGGGCCTTTCTGTGTGGCGTTATGAATGTTCTCCCCATGCCCGCGTGGGTTTATGCCGTGCACTCCGGTTTTCTCCCACAGTCCAAAGACATGCTGCTGTCTAGGTTGATTGGCCTACGGATTGGATGGATTGACGTCTATTACCCCCCTCCTTCACTAACCCGCACTGACCAGCATAGTGAAGTATAGGCTCCTCGAGCAGAAGTTGATTGACATGCACAACGCATCACGTGTACACCACACACTCTGTACACTTGTCGGATGTAGGTCATCAGTGTAGATGACACGTCTAAAAATATTGACTATTATACAGTGAAAGCATTTAGAGGACATGGCGATATTAGGGTTAAAATGGATACAACAGACGTAAAAACCAAAAAGGCGAAAATCTTGAAACGTTTGATAAAGGCGTAACAAAATCTGCATTGTTTTCAGTTGTTGAGTTTACAATATTAACCGTGTCCACGAGTATATTTGTACTTTCCTAGGACCGCAAGCATAACGATCACACACAACGCCAGCACAAGTGGTTAAGCATTTTAAAGTGTTCGGATAAACTCTAGACGGGAAGAGGCAGGATAACGAATTTCGATAACTAAAGTTGGAACGTGGGTCGTCAAACATGTTTCTTTTTCTTTTTAAAAAGAGAGTCAGCTTTTATGAGATTCACACGCCATCAGTCACGATCTATCCACCGTTGGATGAAGGCCAAATCTCACGGATTTGACGACGATGATGATGATGAGTCATTGAAAATGTTTGTTATTGTTTATTCGCATTAGCACATGTGGAATATACCAGTCGTTATCTTAGCCCTTTTGGCAAGAGAGCTTCTAGAGCATTTAAAAGTTAGGTCAGCACCACGCCAGGCCGCCTTTGTTTCCCCACTGCTTATGTTTATACACTGCAGAACGTAGTCAATTAAGGCTGAGTGGATCTAAGTTGCTGCCAGGCAGGTTAAGATACGGTACTATTTGTCAGTGACAAAAAAATCAAACCTTCCCAACCCTCTCTCCAGCCAACCACATCAACACATCAAAACAAAATAGCATCGACGACTCATAAAATACAGATCGTTTCTCTCTACACGTTACATTATTGGCAACTAACAAAATGCATCCATCCCTAACACACTTGATAATATCCTTCACAAAAGGGAGCACTTTGAATGCTGAGCCTTTGCATAGTATAATGATGATAATGCATGACATTCAGCCCATTGTCACTCAGTATATAGACTGCTGGACGAAGGCCTCCTCAAGCAGTGATAGAGTCTGTTTGCCCATACGTCACCATGCCGGTCAATGTTGTGAAGAATTTAAGCGCCCAGGACCGATTCAGGATTCACTCTGGAATCCAACTCGGCTCGCCAGGTTTACAACGCAGTGCGCTACACCACAGTCATGAGATAAACACTCCATCCATCCATCCATTTTCAGAAACCGCTTAATCCTATACAGGGTCGCGGTGAGCCGGAGCCTATCCCGGCAGACACAGGGCGCAGGGCTATACCCAGGATGGGACGCCAGTCCATCACAGGGCACCGGGGGGCAATTTAGTGCGCAGGCCAACACTCTGAATACTAAATATTTTAATCGCCAAACTCTAGGAATACTATAGATTCTACAGTGCATTAACGGAGCACCTCCATGTACTTACTACTAAAGTACAGATTTTAAAAGGAACATTAAACGCTAATAGACGGTAAGACGACACGATCAACACTCGCCTTAACACCCAATGCACTCCTAACCCAGAACGGATCCTCCGAGGCGGAACAATGAACACACACGTAGCCACGAAGTCTTTAACGCTGGATGACCACCAACAAATGAACGCTACGAAATCCTACACACTGCATCGAGTAACGCCCCTGAATTACCACTAACTATACTGAAACACTCGGAACAAGGAACAAATGAATGGTTGTTGTCGCGTTCACTCACCGCCGCGTTCAACTCACGAACGACGCTTTGCCACCGCCGCTTGCTCCCGGCGTTGGAGTGAGTTGTCCGTCAGTCGCCCCGAACGGAGCTCACGGCTAACTGCAGTTACTTCAAAGAGAACTATCAACAACTGCTGCTGCTGATGATGATGATGCTCGTGTTTAACGTGATTGTTCAGACAAAACACTCTCTGCTCTGGCGCGGAATGCAACAGCCACTTGCCCAGCAGCCAAGCGAGGCTCGGTCGTCTGGCCGCCTCCGCCTACCCCGTGTCTCCTCCCAATCCGGCAGCAGGGAGCAAGAGTGGAGGGGGTCGGAGCGATTCCTCGATTCCCACGATTACCCCTTACGAGCACAAGAGACCGGGGGGGGGGATTCGATCCGTGACGATTCCTCCGCTCCTTGCTGCACGCGCGGTTGTTCGGAATGTCGTTCCAAAGACGTGCTTCCGAGGTGAATTGCCCCCGGGGCGGCACGGTGGTGTAGTTGGTAGCGCTGCCGTCTCGCAGCAAGAAGCACCGGGGTTCGAATCGCGGCTCGGGGGGCCTTTCTGTCGAGTGTTTGCATGTTTTCCCCGTGTCCGCGTG
>JAZEWU010000007.1:4084722-4097599 GCA_036362915.1 Geotria australis | reverse complement strand
TGGGTTGGCATGTAGGTGGTTGCGCTCATAGTAGAGGTGTAGCTCATCTAGGGCTGAGGTGAGATTTGCTTCCACTGCTTCAAACGTACTCTCTTGGAGTTTCCGAATAGGACGAAGGAATAATGAAGCACGTCTCATTGAAAAATGTGCCTGTGTAATGAGCGTCTCTGAATACATCAGACACGAGCTGCCCTCCCTCTCAATTCCATGATGCTTACAATCCGTCTTTCTCTTACGCACAAGCTCAACATATAGCTCCAATTGTCTCCTTTGTCTGGCATTCTGGCACTTAGTCGCGTCCATTTTCCATCTTTTCTTCAAGCAAGGTGTCCTGCCCAGGTTCACTTAGTTTTGTTATAAAAATAGACGGGCAATATTTACTAAAGTGTCTAGTTAGTGCTTTTCTCGAGGAATATTACCAACCCTATCAGTTGAAACCCTTTCAACAGAGACCAATCTTCGAAAACATATACAGTACTTGCAAAATTCTGAAAGGACGTTGCTTTGAATTTAGTTATGTGGTATAGCAGGGGGGCGGCACGGAGGCGTAGTGGGGAGCGCTGCCGCCTCACAGCAAGAAGGTCCCGGGTTCGAATCCCGGCTCGGGGGCCTTTCTGTGTTGAGTTTGCATGTTTTCCCCGTGTCCGCGTGGGTTTTCGCCGGGCACTCCGGTTTCCTCCCACCGTCCAAAGACACGCTGCCAGGTTAATTGGCCTACTGAGTAAATTGCCCCATGTGCCCTGCGATGGACTGGTATACCCCTGCCTTGTGTCCTGTGTTTGCCGGGATAGGCTCCGGTGCACCGCGACCCTGTACAGGATTAAGCGGTTTCTGAAAATGGATGGATGGTAAAGCAGGGGTTCTCAACCTTTTGTACCTCAAGGCCCACTTGGGTCTGGTCTTTACGGACCACTAAGTGGCGCTTGTGGTACCTTGATCGGTTGCGAATGTCGGTGATAAAGCGTTTCAAAATCGACCACTTAAGTGGGTAGGGTTTGTAGGTATGTAGAGGTGCACTGTCAACAACAGCCGATACACAAAGAAAATATAAGCTGCATATTCATATTTCCATTATTTATTTGTATTTATTTCATGTACATTGCAGTCTTTAACAATAATCAGTTGCATTTGTATCAAATACCATACTGGGGCTTGTAGTGCCTAGGAAATGTCCTACGCACTATAAAGCACACACACACAATGATCCTGTGGGTTATGTACAGAAATATGAACTCAGAACACTATGAATAGTCGGCACTAACTCTACAACAGTACAACTGTTTATCCTAGATACAAGCGGGTGGGAATGCACATGTAATAAGCGTCATATTAAAGCTACAGGAGGAGTGCTAGCATTGTATTTATGACCACACACATGGCAGCAATAATGGTAAAGATAACACGTAACAAACTTTGCCTGAAACTTAACCTTGCTGCTCAGAAAATAAAATGACGTAATTCCATGAGCGCACAACAAGTAACCATTTCAGTGAAGAGGACTTTTCCTTACAGAATTTGAAAATTTCCCAACACTCGTGTTGCACCTCGCGAAATTCTGCTATCCTTCAAATTCCAAACGGGACCAAGGTTAATCGAAAACAATGCTGATTAAATTTTCGACCGATAAATATTACAACCCGTTCTAGAATATGTCAAACGTCCCTGTTAAATATGTACAATCCGTGTTTAAAAATTGCTCTTTAAATGTTAAGTGCCAAAAAAATCAAGCATAGCCCTATCGTCATTGATTCCTGAAAGTAATAATTGAACAACAGTGAACACATGAAGCATTATTAATGCATGCAATGTTGTATCCTTTATTTATGTAACCAGATGAAATACCGTATGCACCCATTGAGACATATGGAGCCATTGCCTGTTTCGTGAGGTCGGCCTGGGTTCATAAAGTTGGCTCATTTCAACATTGATTTTTGCAATAGAACACACACACGAAATGCGTCACAGAAGAGAATGAACTAAAACGTGGGTTCTGCTGGTATCATTAAACTGCCGTAGTGTTTTTCAGACTTTTCACTGCGCATTTCTGTCAAGAAATTGCCATAACACTCGGAGCAGTCGGCAACACACTACCAACTTCTAGAAGCATACTGTGTATAGAGCAGCGGTGGTATGACAAGAACATTTTTGGGTTGCCGGAGGTTAGCGAAAAGACAACCCTATAGTAGAACACAATCCCTCTCTAGCAAGGTAACCCAATGCATTAAAACTCACAATCTCAAGCAAAAGCCGGATTGAGTAAGACCCTTACCAGTACAGGACTGTCGCCATTCTCAACCGGTGGGTCGCGACCCATCAATGGGTGAAGTGGGCCTTAAGGTGCAAAAGGTTCAGAATCCTTGCAGTGCTATACTGTCCTTGGTGGCAGACGAACCTGTCAGGAACAAACTCGGCTCCCTACGTGTGCCAACTAGCCTGAGCCATACTGCAGCGGAACATGTACACAAACCTTTACGGAGTACAGCGTTATACAAAGGGTAAAAACAGACTAGAGTATTACATGCTAAGGTTAACACAGACCCATGAAACATTTTCACAAAGTAAAATGTGGTGACTGGCTGAGGCTGGTATCTTACATCAAGCTACACAGTCTCATATATGAGTATATTACTAAGCATGTATATCGGCCTAAAATATGTGTACACTCATCTGTAAAAGCAATGGCATTACGAATGAATTTCGAACATATGAACAAAATTATGTACGTGACTACATTGAAGTTGTTACAGTTCCTTGAACGTTATGAGATTAAACGCCCTCTGTTGGAAAGTTACATTAGAGTCGATGTTGCATTTTATGTGCTTGAGGTGAATTTAGGCTAGGTACATGAATTGACAGGTAAGTCAAAGCACAATTCTTTTTATCTTATTTTTTTCATTTACAAAATGCTAGTTGAAATAGTTTATGGCAGTCTATATTTTGAAAAAGTGTTATGTTAAAACAATTACCCTCTCAACAAATACGTGGTATGTTGTTACAGTGTGTTTGTTGCTTTGAATGTGGTTTTCACTTGACTGACATTTTTAGCCAACTAACACAATCAACCACTGGTAGTGTCCTGAGTATGAGTTCAACCATGGCTACCATCACCAGTGCCGAGCGATATTTGAACTGGTCCTGGGATGTCCCGTCAGCAATCTGCACCGAGCAACATGGTGAAGTCTGTCCAAACAACCCCCATGAAGAACATGGTGAGGTGAGGCTTTCGGTGCAGCAGTGGATTGACAAATGGCTGCAAATTACAATGATTGAGGAATAGAAATTATGTCTGTGCAGCTTCTCTGATTGTCAAGCTGGGTGCGTGGCATACATATTTGTAAAATCAGTGGGTGTTTTTTTTTTAACAATTGTGTTTTCACACGACCCATAATTTTATAAAGTATATTTACGTGTAAAATAGGGATTACATGTTTTACTATTGTCTGCGAATCACCGGTCACACTCGTGTTTTTGATGATGATTTTTTTCTTTAAATCTTTATTTTGAAAATTTCCAAACAAATAATAACAATCTAAAGCAGAAACCCCCCAAAAAATACAATTGGCCATCAAACTGGTATGAAATTAATAACTTAAAATACAACTTAGGGTGTAGGTTTTCACAGCCAATATTAAGATTCACAATTGATTTTATTGGTTAGGTCACATGATCATCTGACATTGTGTGTGGTGAAACCCTCCACTATTTCCTTTCCTGGTTTTCTCATTTTGAGACCTGGAAATGTTTCCCTGATGTTTGCTGTATTTTTAATGAACCGTCGTGCCGATCACAAAATTTGGCTATGAGAATTGCGCTGCAACCTGCCGGCGAGTATGACACATTCATAATTGGCCCGAATATTTGGTCAGATAATTGTGTGGCCTAACCCAAAAATCAACAATGAATCTTCAAACACAACTTTCACATAGCAGCAGCTAGATTTTAATGCACTACACATACGCATTTTGCGAGTTAAATGAATGCTGCATCAAACAGTAGCAGGTATTACAACAGCACCTTATTTAGTTGACATTAACACGGTGTTATTGAACAAAAAATATAGTGCATTTCGACAAAAAGCTTTGTGTAATCCATGTCATTATTACTGTTGTATCATTAAATAAACGTTTATCTTATTGACGACACCAACACAAACTTACCGAATAAAATAAAAGCTACAAAACACAAATGAATGTCACCACTGTTATATAATCTGTATAATAGTGTTATTGTTTACAAGCAAAATCATATAGCTTAAATAGATCATTGGCATTTTATTAAATAATATTCAAAGCACAAATATAAAATCCTAGCAGAGAACACAAAAAATAATGGTTCCAACCTTGCTAAAACGTTGTACAGCACAGCTATTTGTATTTCGTTAACATGCAATTCACTTTCAACACTCTGAATACAATGCGGCGAACGTTTTGTTCTCTTTGAAGCTGCCCGTGGTTGCCACATCATCCGTCACCGCATTGATTAATTCAATCCGAGCAAACAGCCGTTTCTCTACAATTTTAATATCCATCCGCAGGTGCCAGCCGGCCTCATTTGGTAAACAGCAGCCAGCAACAGCTGAGCCCCACAGTCAACCCTCCCTCTGTGAGGGGTCGCTCGTTCTCCTTCTGCTGCCCCCAGGGTCTGGAACTCTCTGTCCCCTCCCCTGCCCCACAAGCCATACACGCTGTCCACTCTCTGTCTGTTCACATCCGTGCTCAGTACCTTCCTTTTATAACTCCACCTATGACTGACCCATCTCTTATGCTCGATGGCGTATATATGCCCACTGTTCCGTACAGCATCAGGAGATGTGGTTGCATTTAGATGCCAAATAAACCCACATCGCGTTGCTGTGAAATATAATGTGGCCATTCTCTTTGCATCGGCCACCTCGGACGTTTGCTCAGTCATACAATCAAGGTGCTCATCAGACAGAATAGAGGCCATCCACGGGGAACGTAATCTATCAGAAGTTGATGGTAAAGTGATGCGTATTAATAGCAAACAGGGTGAGTAATAGCACGGAATCGGGTAATAGGTTTTCTCCTCTCATTGTCAGTCTGCATTTATTTCCAAAACGTAGCATTGTTGTTCCGGTCTTTCCAGAATGGTGTTACCATTTAATAAAAAAAATTAAGTGGTTGAATCATTGCGGGATTGTCCTTCCCTTTCCTTACATCCAACACGAATTGCATTAGTGTAAAGGGGAAATTAAACATATACAAAGTATAAAAAACTGTACTTATGTTTAATTACAAGAAACGAAGTGCTTTTTGTACATTACACATCAGTCATCATAATGAGAATTGTTCTTAAGAGCTGCTATTTCAGGATAGCCGTGTCGAGCATTCCTCCTCTCGACGCCGCTATCGGAAGAGCAGCTAAGAGCAATTCTCATACATCAGGCCGTGAAAACCTACATGACTTACTGTCATCAAAATGTAAATGAATGTGTCATTTAATTCACCTGAAAATCTGGTAATCAAATACATCGTTATTATTACCAAGCAATAATGTGTTTTGTTAAGCAAGATTAACCAATATTAAACAGCTGCACTAGACATTCAACTGCACACCTGACCCTGGCAGTTACCTTTAAATCAAAGAACAGGCTAAATGGTCAACCCTGGATCAACTCGGGTCCCTAGTACATTATTTCCATGACCAATGGGAATTGTGTTGGTTCTAGGCTGGGTCAGACAGCCCTTTTATTCTCCATGGAAAACCACCTTGCCAAAAAAAAAATCTGCCTCCCTAAGCCAGCCCCCTGAGCTCCGGGAGCACTTATGAACCAAACAAAACATATTTACCGGAACCAGACCTGGGATCACATCTATTCAAAATAGCAACGGTATTGTTAGTTGAAATTCCAATTGAGTTGAGATTGCAATTCATTGGCAATTACACATTTACAATTGTGATTTACCCTAGGTCTGATTGAGGTGCACCCTGGACCCAGTTGTGATGTCATTGGGTCATAACGAAAACATACCATGCCGTCATTCACTTAACTCCAGCTTCCCTGCCGTGTTGACGCTAAATATGCAGAGCCTAAAATTACAAAGGCAACACATTGTGACTTAATTTAGGCCAATGTAACTTTGTACACATTAACGTTTGTAAAACCCTAATTAAAACTGAACAGGCCTCCATTAATCTCTCCATAGTCTGTCGAGTTATTCTACTGCTCATCAAGCTTCAAAATTATGGTGTGGTGATGGACTGGTGAGCAGACTGCGCCACCAACCCAAAGCCCGAAGTTTCATTCCCAGCCATGGCTAACCTCAGTAGTAAGTGAAATCCGAAGTAGTACTCGGACCACCTCTTAACCAACCCACACTGGCCAGCGTGGTGAAGAATAGTCAAACAACCCCCAGACTGACACGGTGTGGGGGAGGACCTCGTCCAGCAGTGAACTGACAACGCTCTGTAAATGAAATTCGTAATCCTCAGAAACAGCACAACAGAATTTTGTTAAAAAGAACAGAACGTTTCCCAACCATCACACTCTAGCTGCGGCGAGGGCAAGGGAGGGAGAATGATGGAGCAGCTAAGCTCAGGAATCCTCATTTATAATTGCTTACTTAAACACGCTCTGCTAGATATATTGGCCAATAAATTCAGATATATTATTAATTTTTTTATATTAGGAAATGTAGAAAGGAGTTTTGCTTATATATTACTTTCAATAACTTCTCACAGACCATGGTAATCAAGGCTATTTCTTGGGCAGGGATAGGCCAGTTTTTAATCGGTCATGGAAACAAAGTGCGTAGGCCCACCACAACAATTCAGACCACACCACCATCGAGTTCCAAACCCAATCAGTTTGACCAAAGTGGTGAAGTATGGCAAATTAACAAAAGTGAATGTCACTAATCGCTCACCGCTTACAATCCTTCCACGAGCCACTAGTTGGCCACAGACCACAGTTCATATTAACACTGCGCCGCAGCTGCCACTCGCAGCATCAATAAGCAAAAAAGGAAGAATAAGAAAACCCCTCATCTCGCTCTGTAGGCAGCCATGTTTAACTGGTGTGACTCAAGAATTCAGCCAAACGCATTACACCGAAGCTAAAGAATCGACGATGATGTTGTATAACTTTGCTTGCATTCTCCATGCAATGGTGAACACGTCCCACATTTTTGGATGCTGTCAAAGACACTGCCTCGTATATTATCGTTACACAACTGCCAAGCGCAACACAGTTCAACATTGACCTTTTAGCATTTTAAATCAACAGACGGCTCCCCATTGCGTGATGTATTTTCTGTAGCCACGGGAACCGTTTTGCCAGTTTACAGATGTAGAAAAAGAGAAAAAGCTTGACCCTTTCAAGCAATAATACAGGTGTTAAGATGTTCAAACACCAAATAGCCACCTTTGACAAGGCATCAAGTCTGCAAGAACCACACAATCTTGTGGTAAAACATGCAAACAAATATGCTTTGATAATGTATGCATTAACTCTGCTTGCCTAGTGGTAAACATCAGCCCAATATTTAGCATTTGCAATTCGCTCTATACGAACGTATAGGTGGGTTAGGCTTGAATGTTAAATAAACAAAAAATAATATGCAAAGTGCTTTTACAAATATTTCAATACTAATCATTACCATGCATTTTAGTGTTAATATTTTATACAAGTCCAAAATACAAAAAAACACTATTTACAGTTTTAAAAAGATTGTTTACAGTTCGGTTATTATCTGGGACAAAATACAAGCTGGCGTCTTCCCAGCCAATACATCATCTATGGGTAACGATGGTTGATTGAATTTAAGTGAGCCCATTCCGGCAAACGAGGCCACCGATCACACATAAGTGGTAAATAACTTCAACAATACAGGCACTACCTCGCAAACTAGTTTAACCGCTCGCTCTTCAAGGTCATAAAAAAGAGAGAATAAACTTAGACATGGGGATACATTTTTGTAGAAGTGAACTATGAATATATTGAACAAGCCTCCCTCCTCACAGTGAGCTTCCATGAAGGTAACATTGGCATTTTTACCGGGTTAGTATTGTAATAAAGTATTTTTGTGTCAGAATTACGTATTCCCTGCTCTTTGTGTCGCAATTCAACACGTGCAAGAATGTCCACTTTCTCATGTTTCCCTGCCAAATATTTATAAAATGGAATTGGCTAAACATCCTATTGCAGCACCCTCCTAAAAGAGAGAGTTTTGAGACTCGGCAAGACCTTCCTGGATAATCATAGTAACGATAGTTTCAACTTGCAACGAGAATTCGCTCACGCTCAAAGATGGAGAACGGCTCGGAGGCGCGAAGAACCACAGACAAGCGGGAACCTAGCCAGGCGGTAAGCAGGTGCCAATAAATGACCAAGCTCTGCAGTCCTCCATTATTAAGATGCTTTCAGCCAATTAATAGATGATTACAAGTGGGAGGGAGCCAGAGCACCTGGAGAAGCCCCAAAGATAACTGAAGACCTGGGGTCCGACACTCAATAGCATGAGGGTTCCAGGTGTGTCGGGCAAAGCTGGTGCTGTAATTGGCTTAATGCTTCTTGATGGGTCTGTATCCCAGTGACAGACCAAGTATTTTGGCTGGAGTAGTCATTTACGAAAGGAAGCGTGGTCTTCCGTTGCATGTGCATGAACTGTAGCACTGCTTGGCAGTTAAGCAGGTGTGCATTTGCGTCACTGCTTACATGACAACATCGCCGGCTTAAATATTGCGGTAGAATTTTACCTTGTGGAGGATAAGTATGTAGGCGCGCAAAAGAAAAGGCCAAAAGTAGGTGGCATTGTTCTTACAATTCCGTCAAATTCACAATAAAATGTGCATCAACTAAATCCCTGCAGTTTACACAGAACCATAGTGGACCCGTTGGGAAAATCATTCAATAATAATAATAATAATAAGGGCCTTGGTCTCAGGCCACGTGGCCTGCACCTTAATCCAGCAATGAATACATCACAGTAGGAGTCACGAGCCAATTACTCAGCGACGAACACAGACCTCCCACTCTCTCTCGCTCTCTCCCCGTCACTCTTCCGTCATCTACACTCCCTCGGGGCCACAGGCAGGGCTGGTTTAAGGTGCAGGCCATAAAGGCGTGAGGCTCAGTTTCCCCTGCTTTAAAGGGGATCCCCACTGAAAGTAAATGCGTCCCCACCGGCCCTCGATGCCACCCCTGATTTCGGCCGGGTCCCCGGCCTCGCGAGCGGTGCGCCCGTCGCCCCAGGCGACCTTGACGCGGCACGGGTTGCCGGGCGGCGACCCTTAGATGAGCTCCTCGGCCTGCGCCAGGCTCACGGGCGTCTGCTCCACGTGCTGGGCCACCGGTTTGTTGCACATGGGGCAGGCGTTCCTGATCTCCAGCCACTTCACCAGACACCTGTGGGGCAAGCGGGAACAGCCGGGCGGCATTATTTGAAAACCAGCGTCGGCGAGGGGGTTAACGTCTCGCAATGCTGGAACGTTGGTGGCGTGGAGTGGGAGCGGAAGGCATGCGTGTAACTGCATTGCATTAAATGCGGTATTATTATGTAATTGATAATTTCCCAGGAGGTCTCGTGGGCTTAAGAGGGCAGCGGCTATCTCGAAGAGTTGACATTGCGAACGGCAATGTGTTTTGAAATTCGTCTATGAGGCTTGCTGTGCAGTCATCATTTGGGCTGTTATTGTTCAAGCCGTCAGCAGTTGTTGAACGAGGGGAGCAGTCGCAAGTATTACGGGTTTCAAATGACTAAGTGGGACAATGTGTGTTCAAAATAAAAAACAACATGAGCTGAATATATAAGTTAATAAATCATCAATTAAATTGTCTGTTTTTTTAGTACCTTAGCACACGGCGTTGTGTTTATAAATAGATGTGCTTATAAACGAAAAAAAAAGTGTTTACTAACAAACTTCTTAATGAGGCCACGATAATTATCTCTCAGCTGATGGAAAGCTTGTACGGCACGTCGATTAAAACTACTGCGGCTACTGCACAGCAGTGGTTTGATATTTAACATTGCCGTGGTACGCTCTGGCAAAATATATTAATGGTTACGCAATGTCACGGTCACGCTTGCCTGGTTTACCGACGCAAACAATTGCTGCATTACACAGAAAGCAGACAGCAGCAGCGCTCTTGAGGCTGAAACAGGGCAGAAAATGGTAATGATTTTTTTCACAAAGTTTTCAAACCAATTATCTTGCCAATAATTATCACTTAAGATAATTAAAATGATGGTGAAGGGGTGTTAATTGCAGTTTTGACAAAGAGACGGGTTGCATGCCATGTTTGTAAATGTATTTCCTCTCATTAATATGCAAGTTTTGCCAAGGGGTGGCTCCGTCAAAAAATGCACTTGCATGCATTTTAGGGCAATTGTGTTTCTCACTTGTGAGTTGTTTCAATGTTCTGACGGTAAGGCCTCTGAATAATGAAGTGAACGGGAGCCACCGTGAGATGTAAGAATCGCCCCAGGTTTATAACAAGAAAACTCTCGTACAAATTCAGCGTGCTAACCATGACACCACAGCATCACCGTTACATTGCGCCAGGGCCTAATTTCAATCGGGTCTCTCGAAACACGGTGACCCGGAAGATACTTACGCACCTAGCACTCCACATCCAGTATTCCTCTTTCAATGGCTGTGGATACTAGTTACGTGCAATCTACTGTGGTGTACCCGCTAAATATTCGGCGAGAAATGAATCGCTTGGCCGAGCTCGAAGCACGCGTGGATTCGCCGAGGTACCGTGACCTTCTGGCACGTGTGCCCGACAAATGTGGACGGGGTGCTTTGTGGACATCGCAGGCAGCGAAGGAGAGAGGCCGAAAGTTGCCGCAGGCCACCGCGGACGACTTACTTTCTGTGGAAGGCATGCTTGCAAGGGCACACAGCAAGCTCATCCTTTTCTCGGAAGTCTTCCAAGCACACGGCGCACGTCTGCTGCAGTGGACAGTGAAATAGTGCAGCCGTTCAGAAACACTCGGAACAGAAGTCGCTCTCGCGGCCGCAAGATTGAGCACATGATATCCTCGGCGTAAACAGCCGCGCGTCATAACCGGCGGGGTCGCGTCCCGGTGAAACGAGTGCCCTAATCTAATTCTGAGAGTGAATGGAACAAACAGGAATTCTAGCTTGACTTGCACGCAACCCACCACTTTAACAAAATGAACTTTGTGACATCGGACGTAATGCTAACAGAGGAAATCGGCCTCAATTTTCGCGTTCATTTTTTCGGGGGACAAAGTTCATATTTATAAGCACGAGAATGTGGGTGGTTTTTTTTCTTTTCGGTTCCCCCAGCGTAAATATGGCTGCAATATTTCATTGTCACTGCAGGGAATAATTCACGCGAGTTTAACCGCCGTGGGAGTGAGCTGTGGGTAAATTCTTCCCCTCCAATATTGTTTTTGCTACCCGGCTTAATTAGCTTGGCTGTAGCTCATAAACAGAGGGCAACACGTGTGATGGTGATAATTGGCTATCACATGTGCGGCGTATGTATTTGCTTCCACCCCGGCAGCAAGAGGCTTTAAAATAAATGGACTGTGATGATTTAATTGGGAAAACGCGATTCAAAAAAGACAAAAGGCCCTCACTGTAAAAGACAGGGATAAAAAGGCTCGTCTTATCGTGGGATTACAGAGCAATAAAATAACAGAAATCCTCGCTGCCTGACATTGTATACTTATAATTATTCGTACTGCGTTTCACGTCAATTTGGCTAAAATTATTTTCTCCACAATTATTTCCCGTCACACAAAGCCCTTGCTGAGCGGTGGTTAAACAGTGCTAGCAATTATCTACCACGCCTCCTCTGTATCGAACACAAATCACACGGAAACGCTTCCCCGTATGTTCTGTATACATTATGACATTTCCAGGTAAATTACATTGCTTGGAACTGTCAAAGGCCTGTTTGCCACTATGAATGATGAAATGGTCTGCAAATCTGCATTGCAGTGAGTAATTAGCAGGAAAGGGGCCACATCTGTACCCTGAGAGTGACTCCCTTTCGCAAGAGAATCGAATTACTAATATTATTACATTTCAAATGCTGTACATTCCCCACAAACTATAGACTAGTCATTGCAACAACAAATGCTATTACAGAGCTTACAACTCTGCCCGTAAACATTCACCCCACCGCACGATTCCAAGAATGTTCCTGATACCCGGTCACAATATTTATTCAAGAATATAACACAGGCCAGCCTCGCTATCCACGGCATACCCATTCGCAGATTTGCCTAATTGGTTCGTGGATTTCCCTTAGCTCATGTATTTTCCAAACCTGTTTTCCAGGAAAGGACCCGTGATCAGCCAGGGCCTCCTGTATGTACACAGTGGTGCCATGCTTTACGATGGCCTCACGATACAATGAAATCACTTTACGATATGCGCTCTATGAGGACAGTATCACATTACGATCAAATTTTATTTTACGATGAGTGTTACAACATGGCTGGGCGTGAGCGTGCGATGGCGCAGCAGCCAATCAGCGATGCAAATGCATGCCGCTCGGGTAGCTTCTCAGCCAATAACAGAACTTTTAAGTGTTTACATCTCAGTGTTTACCTCTCTTTTGTTGGGAACAGGTGTGTGCTGCTCTTACTTGTACTAAAGGTAACATTGGTCTCACTTTACGATACGTGTTCTGGAACGGATTAATATCGTAAAGCAAGGGACTACTGTATATGTGTGCTAGAGCTAGTGATTGAGTGGGTGTGGCTGCTGATACGTGGGTCGGGTTGATAGAGGGGTTGCCAGATCACATTGTGTCCAAAGACATGCTGCTGCATAGGTTAATTGGCCTGCGGACTAAATTGCCCCCAGTGCCCTGTGATGGACTGGCGTCCCATCATGGGTATAGCCCTGCCTTGCACCCCGTGTCTGCCGGGAT
>JAZEWU010000007.1:4066794-4078788 GCA_036362915.1 Geotria australis | reverse complement strand
AATTCCAATGGTGTTCTAGCAGGGCTACACTTACAAATGTATGATCCCTATGATTGGTGAAAGAAGTACATTCCCTCCCACGCTATGTGATGCCAAAATCAATAACAGGTGAACCCAGTACCGCTTACAAATCAACATGAATGCTAATATTATAACATTTAATCAGCATGGAACACGACCATTATCATATATGTGAGTCTGTATATTTAGCCCATTGTTTCACAATTATTTAGCCCTAATTCTGAGCCATCTACTGCACTGCCGAGCCACATAATGTGTTGTGCAGAGCAGAGTGTGTCGGAGTGCCTCGGCTGCTGAAAATAACACAGTCAATCAAATATAGATAAACTTTGCAAGCAATCGATTCCGAAACCGGCGATATATTCCGCATGTAAACACATCCAGCGCCGGGATGGAGATAAAGTTTCAATTGGCCTCAACTGCACAAATTCCAAAACATCAATTTCCGCGAACCCGATTACATTCGGCGCACCACCCGCATCGTCGGGTCGACGGTGCTTTCAAATCCCGCACACATGCGGCGCGGTTGCGAGTGGCCTTGCAGAATCCTCTGGCGTTGCCTCGCTGGCACGAGCGGATAAGGCAGGACGAGCTGATCGAAACGGGGAAGCAAATCAATTCTCCACTTTTTTCACGTGAAGCCCCGCCGCTCGTCTTTCATCCCAATAACCAGTTCGTCTAAACCGTGTTCAAGGGACGCCGCATCCTAAAGCGTCAATTGCCGGCGAAATTATTATTGTCACTGTGTATACAATCATGTGCAACTGCGCGTAAGCGGAATATAGATTGAATCTTCAATCTCCGCATAAAGTCAGCCACTGAATTGCATCTCAATACAGCAACAGCTCCGGCCTTTAATACTCAAGGATAATAGAGAGAGCAGTATCAACTCCCAGGATGTAATTTTCTCGTGTAAATACATGTGCATATATAGAGGGGCATCGTGGGAGAGCGTATAAATAAAACCCTGTGGATACCTGCTGGAGGGCAGAGGTCAACACAGTTCTGGGACTTACCCGGTGAAACTATTTTCAGCAGAACATAAATTAATCAATGTGATATATGCATGCTGGGACTGGTGGCTCATGCCTCCAGACAGGGTTGGGGAATCACGTAGAGATGTAGCTTGAATAATGTTCTCAACCGTAGAACAACAGAGCGCCTATGAATGCCAGTCCACCTATCTATAATAGGGATAAGTATTAGGGATGAGTATTAGGGATGCGTTTTGGGTGGGATAGTGGTCACATCACCCCTAGTGAAAATAACCTTTCCGGAAAAAAAAAAAAATCTCCATTGCTAGCCAACATTTGACTAGCAACTCTTGGGGTCAAAACCTCGTTTTCATCAAATCAGTTTTATACTGACTAAAAGATACCCATAGCCTCACGAAGGCGAGAAGGGGAGCGCTTTCCCAAAAGAACAGCTTTGAAAAGCAACTATCAACAGGGATTATATGCTAATACGGGCTTCGCTACAAGCAGCAGAAGTCCGCACAACTAAACCCATCGTTGTACCGCACCTCTATGGTACGACATCTATGCCTCCCCTCCATCGCCAGCCCGCAGTGACCACAGTTGTGAAGTGTGGTCAAATAACCCCTCTGAGCCTGGCGAGGCGTGGGGAGGCCCTCAACCAGCAGTTAATTTATCATCACATAACAACAAGGGACGTGTGACGCCAAGACGGGGCAAAAACCTGACGGGGTAACGACGCGCAACGATGAGGCAACAGGGGAAACACACCTGATGAGGTAACAGCAGAAGATGAGGCTGAGGATGAAGGCAAAGATGCCCGTCCCGAACACCACGACGTAGATGTTGAAGGGCAGGTCTTGGAACCCGACAGCAGGCATGACGCACCACCTCTGATGGTTCTCGGGGAAGCACACGTTCACGAAACCTGCGCGTGCGTGGGCGGGTCGAATGTGGGAGACAGGAGGAACGGCACAGGGGGAAGGAGGAGGACATATACACGTGTGAGCAAAGTTTAATTTTTCAATTTTAATTTAACATTTTTATAACGCGCGCATATTCACTCACTGTCGAAGGCACTCATTCCACGAGAGAACGACTCAGAGGCGTAGCGAGGAAAGCACAGAGAGGCAGAGGAGGCAGCCAGGCGGTTTCACCGGCGCCATATTGCCACACACACTGCTTCCGATATATTATTAAGAGTTGTCCGATTCGTTTAATCCGTCGCGACATACATATTAAGCGCACCGCAGTGAACGTGCTAATTCTCCCCCACACAAAAAGAGACGGAGCAGATGACGTACACGATCACATTGTGTTAAGATTAAAACTGCGTTGCTGCCTCCATAAGCGAGCACTTATGGAGGCCAGCATGGCACACGAGGGAGTGGGTGGCCAGCACAATGCTCGGCCGCCTCTGTCTCCCTAGTGGTGATGTTTACACACCGTACCAGTTGTGGTTGACCTAAGAGAGGCCCAGGACCGGTTCAGAAAATCGTTAATGGTGTTGGCTGTGAGCGGGAATCGAACTCGGGTCGCCAGGTTTGTAGCCCAGCGCACTAACCACTACACCACCGCCCCCCACGGTCACAACAACACACTTACACATTTACTTAACTACCCCATCCTGGAGGTCACAACAACACACTCACAGACTCACCACACTGCAGGTCAACACTTCTCTAGCTGCTTCTTTTCATGCACTTTCTCCACTTTGGAATTCCCTCCCGTCACCAATTTTTCCTACATTCTAGCAATGTATTAACTATTATTTATAATGTTGTGTTCTGCTGGACACTTGGCATTGTTGGCGTTTTAACGAATCCTCGGCCAACGATTTTTTGTTTAACGGACAAGAAATAAATATTTATTTATAAATATTCTACAATAGTAAAGTATAGCACTTGCACTGCACTCCCAAGGCTCGTGTGAACCATACATTGTCTATAAACATGCTTAGGGTATTCGTTTTACTATTATAGAGCATTATTAGTAGAAGTACATTATTATAGTATTCATTTAAGGAATACTGTACAGTTATAATACACCATGGTATAATGACCTCTATAAACGTATGTATCGCTGAACGGACAAGGCTCAAGGATGCATCCTCTCCGTCAAAAGAGGTATACTTATGCATAAACAATCGCAACTGTATTAAATCATGTATTGTAGTTGTAACCATTCACACGTTGCCACTAAGCAAAATACCGGGTAGCTTGCAAAACAGTTATTTTTATTTATACACTCACTTTAGGAAAGCATCGTATGGGGGAATGCTTCAATGTCAAACTCCTCTGCATTTTTAAACACATTTGGACGTTTCACTCTCAGGCCGGTAATTTTACCCCCAAAGCGGAGCGGCTTCCAGAGCTCAGTGCGTGAAATCTACTCCCAAACCGCGAGGACATCAGGCTCGGACTTCACACTCGCCTTGACCGCGCGTTAATTGCGTCCAGCAAATGCAAAACAATTTCCCTCCAGCAACGCTTTTACGACATTAATAAATAATAGTCGGCTTATTTAAACGGCATCTTCAGAGTGCACGGCAATCGATGGCTGGGTATTTACTTAACAAAGCGAGCTCATTTATTTAAAGGGTTTAGGGAAGATAACGTAGAATATACCATTAGCATGGTTCAGCTGGTACGGGCAGCTGCACAGCGACTGAATGCGAAACTTCAATTGTGAGTTTGAGGTCTAAAAATTATATTTATATTATCTTCTCGAGGTGAGAATGCGAGAAGACTGGTAATATTTCACTGTCGCGTTGGTAATTTATTTTATGAAGTCAATGCTGTGTGGATGTTGTATGTGTATGTACACACACACAGCACGACACATTATGTATACGATTGAAAGAGATTACAATGCATTGCTGTTTGTAGCATGCATTATTAAGTCAAGTAATTTTAAAGGCGCTCCTCCAACATGCCCTCTTCACGCTGCTTTTATTTCCCGATTATGATTCTGATCTGCCTTCATTTAATGGCCATATATGTGTGATGTGTCTTCCATTAGAAAAATATCTTAAATTCCTTGGGAGATTTCTCACACATTACTTTTGCTTTGCTCATATTCATCCCCACCCTCACGTTGCAATGTTATTTGGTTCTTCTGTCATGTCCAGTATTTAATTTACTACGGATTCCTATCATGATTGTCATCAGTAAATATGAGGCGGGGAATATTATCTCCATTTATATTTATCATATTCTCTATAAACATCCGAAATTCATACATTAGCTTCTAATGTCGCTGTACGTCTCCTTGTCGTGCAGTGGATAGATCATGGCTGATGATGATGGTAGTGACAATGCATGCAGTGACAAAAAACAATCTGTCTTTGTACACGTTAATAGAGGTAAGGTGCAGTCCAGTCAGGGCTTCCATTAGAGGAAGATGCCGATATGCCCTCTAGTGTATATTGGCCTACGATTCTGCTGGAGATACTTGTCAGAAAAGGTGGGAGTACCCACACTTTGCCCCACCACATGCCGCGATCCGCCCATCCAACTATGGTGTAACTCATTTATACTGCTGGACAGAGAGTCGCGGAGGGGGATTTCAGAAACGTTGATCGAATCGGCGACGTCTAGATTGCAAATAATAATAATAATAATTTCAATTTATATATCGCCTTTCACCCGAGGGTCACAATGCGCTACACAAGGGCCGCAAAGAGGACGGCATGTGAACAACGAAACAATAGAAAATAAATTATTAAGGATGCCTCGAATATACTGAAAGGTCGTGAAACTGGCAATCTTAAGAGCGGCAAAAATCTGCCAGCGTCCCCTAAGATTGCCGTCACTTCCTTGAAGACAAACACGGAGGGAGACAGGGAGGGAGGGTGAGCGAGAGGGAGAGACATAGGGACGCAGAGACAGGAAGACAAAGAGACAGACACGAGGGGGAAACAACGCCAATCCAAATTAAACAATCAACATTGAAGAACAAGAACACACACATAGACACACGCAACAGCAAAAAAAAAACGCAGCAACCCACAACAACAAAAACACAACTTCCACACGCGACACCACAAGGCAAGTTTAGGCAAGGCAGGACTGGGCCAGGAGTAGGCCGCACAAAACAGACAAAAAAAACAAGCAACAAGAGCATGGGAGACAACAAAAACAAACACCGCAGTTACACAGAAACAAACCACCAACCAAAGAGAAAAGGAACGGATGAAAAATTGACAAAAGTACAAACAAATGAAAGCTAAATAAATACGTTTAACACAGTGAGCGGAAGCCCACGCGCCCCAGCGTGCTGGCAAGTGAAAGGCACGTGCCCCGGGCAAGGCACGTGACCAGCCCCCGCCAGCACGCGCGGGCGTGCCCCGCCAACATAGGGGAAAGTTCCTCTAGATTGGAGGGGAAGCCCTCTAGAATCTGACACCTTACGCCAACCGTCTAGAAAAGTGCCTTGCCAAAATAGGGGGAAAGTTCCTCTAGATAACCATCACTGGGATTATTTATGATACGTATAAAACAAATCTCCAAGCGCCAACACATTCAAGAGGCATAATTAAGACCCACGAGGGGTCCCCTCCGTCTTACTATCCCTGTCCCCTTTTCCCCAAAACTAGTTGTAACGCGCCCTCTTTTCCCCATCGTTAAAAATGAATGAAGCCTAATAAAATAGGAGCGCATCTCAACCGAGCACGGCACATGGGTAGTGCACATTAACGCCACGGCAGCATCGCATAACCGTAACGCTGACGCAAGCGATAATAACGCGGGTAGTCTGCCAAATGGGAGTCCATCAGGATGCAGACGCGTCTCGTCTCGTGAAGCTGCAAACAGAATATCAGATTCTGTAGCGGTTGGCACAAAGAGGCCCGCGTCATTTAGAGCCGTGAAAGCCGAGAGACTCCCGTCAATAAATGATCACAGGGGAGCCGGCGCGCTCATCCTCCCAGCTCATCCTACCCGCGGACGGTGCTTATTGTTTCATTTCGTCGTCGTTCTTTGGTGTCTTTTCCTGCTGTAAAAAAAAAAAATTCTTGGATCGGACGAGGTTAGAAGAACTTGGGGGGGGGGTAAGGAGACGACGGAAGGGAATTCCAAATCGGAGCGGTGCGGCGGGGAGAAGCAGAAAGAGAAGTGCTTCGATCGACCTGGAGCGTGGTGGTTAAACTGAGTATGGATAAAGTGAAACTAGTCAGTCTGCTAGATGATGTGAAACTAGTCAGTCTGATAGACTGACTCATTTCACGTAATCCATACTCGTTTCAACCACCACACTCCAGTCTGACTCCTCAGTTTTGGTGGAGGAATCAAGGAGTGAAGTCCATGGGAGACAAAAAAACCCAACAACGTAGCGACGATAAGATTCCAACTTAAATTACTGCAACGGAGTCAACATAACATTTTATCTTACTCTAACACGGCGCTGTCATTCGTACACCTTGATGGGCATTTTTTGTCTCAAAAGTCAATGTGGAATGGATGTTTGCGTTTTTCTACCACGCTTCCAATTTATTTTTCACAAAACGATGCGAGCGTGGCTTCACATACACGATCATGATAAGAACTCTGGAAACCAGCCAGCTACCTTTGCATGAAAGCAACAGTCGAGGCTTGCGTTATCCACCAGAAGCAAACTAAAATTTCCATGTTCCGGAGTCTGTTACATCACCACTTCCAGTCCGTAATCAAAATCCTATCTAAAAAAAACACATTTAAAACACAAGAGACTGTTCACAGTAATGATTGTTCTTACTATCTACGGCCACAACAAAAAAGAAAAGATAACAAATCTCATTTGGCCCACACTCAATTACGCAAAAAAAACCCCATCAATAAAGCAATCGATGAACCGAGCACACGTTTGCTTAATATAGCAAACGGCACAAAATCTGCCAACTTTCGAATTTGCTGCTATATATAGCAATGACCGAGCGGCGGCTAAACGGGCCGTAAGAGACGGAGCGACGAAATCGGCTCGCGTGCAGACGGTAGCGGCATCGTTGCATCGCAGGCCCGTCGTGCGCGAGGTGGAATCGCCTCGGGGAGACTGTCGTCCACAAAAGCAGGTCGAAACAATCACAGGTCGGGCAGTTGGTTTCAAGATATGTCCGACGCCCAAGCTCCGTCCTTGATCTCTCGGGAGTATTCCTGGATCGCCGATAACTCTGAACCCGTTTGGCCTCCGAACAGCAAGGTGACAAACCGTCACCGAATAAACGTCAAAGCTGGTGCCAGCTTGACCCATCCTCAGATTTCTGCTGACTTTACGTCCGATAATTTATTGCTGTTGCTTGACTTTCAGTTGAAATGTCTTGACATGCCGTTCTCTCCAGAGCTCGGATGTAAAAAAAAAAAAAATCCCCCCAAAATTTGTTTTTGCTGATTTTCCGTTCTCTATCGTTGTTGGCGTCCTGTTCTCTCCGCAGCCCTGTGCAGCGCTTTGTGACCCTCGGGTGAAAGGTGCTCTATAAATGCTATTATTATTATTAAATGTTTATGGCTACGGGTTCACCTGACCCCTATAACCTTGCTGAACAGGTTTCAACACTGATAAAGAGGACAACTAGTACATGTTATCATACTGATAGCGTATCCACTCTGGGCAATTATCCTATCATTGATATGGGGGCCCCGTAGCAAAATGTAAATAACTAGGTACACCCGCAGATCACCGTGTACAAGGGTTTATTTTATTTATCTTTAAATGTACAATACGGCTTGACGATAAGCCCCTGTCATTTAACGGGAGAGTTGTAGATAACGTTGTTGAGGTAGGCGGACGTAAGTGGAAATCGTCATCACAATCGGTCGCGGTTAATCCACTGCTGGATGAAAGCCGCTCTCCAAACTGCCACCAACTCTGACGGTCGTGCGTAGTAATAATCCACCCTGCACGACAGCCGACTTCATCGCTTTACTCTCCTCCGGTGGAGCCCACCACGGGGGGAGCGTGTATTATAAATCCTTTGCCGGGGGTGATGGCGGGTTCACGACCTAAAAATAATCTCAGTTGAATGGTGGACTTTTGCACCAGGTTTGTTTCTCCTTTCCATGAAAGATAAGGATGTTTGAATTCTCAACTGTGTCTATCCCCTCCGTCATTATCATCAAGTTTGTTATATTTTTGTTGGGTCGCTTATGTGCAACACTCGTTAGCATCGCCCTTTAGCACTGTCACGTTTATTCTCACAGCCCTTACTCAATAAATACAACATAGTGACAATAATAATTTTCAGCCCTTTTTCCAGTCCACTGCTGGATTAAAAATAAGGTCGCCTTCTCTAAATACAAAAAACCCCAACAAAGATGATGGATGAAAAGCACTGTTTCACATCAGAAAATCAGCAGGCCAATGCACATATTGCCACCATGCAACCAAAACTATGGACCATCTAGTACATCTAGTAAAACCACTGTCGTCTGCGCTCCGTCAATGGAGGTGGAAGAGCAAAACTACACAAACGCTCTGACGAAGGGCCTCTAGTGACGAGCAGACCTCGACTTTGGCATTGAGCTCCTGAACACATTGCCACACGCAAATATAGAATAGTCAAACGATTTATATCCTGGCAAATAACTGTACAGTCAAATTTACGAAAGCCTCTTTAAGAGGCAAAAGGTGTCGGATTTACATTGTTTTTCTCTCCAAGAACGATATCCAATTTACACTGTAACTATCGTATGCTGTACAGTTCAGTGAACACAACAGCTCTGAGCATCCTGCACTGATGCATGACATATTTACCATGAAAAGCATTTGGATTCGCACGCTCCCCAATAAGTCTGTGTTTATCACACGCTTCAATAACAATTTTCAGCTCATTACATTAATAACGAAATGTATATTAAGATTGAGCTGGGAAATAAAAGCCCACGACAGACTCTTTTTCAAAAGTGGAATTAATCCATGGCACAGTCATTTTAAAAGGAAGAATTGTAAACAATGAAACATCAAAGCAAATATCCAGTGGCCTTGAGGTCTGAATATTGTGTAAACACGATCAACTATAGATAAATTGAAATATATTGCACTTTCAAGAAACACACTCCAATAGTGCCAGATACACACACACACAATAACAAAGATTCTTGTTTATCCTTAAGAGTTTGTTGGGTCACATACTGTTAACTAGCACCTATTAGGGTCAGCAACACCACAGGAGTGGGTGGTATGGATTAAACAAATCCTATCCATCTCTATCTTGCCAGTACTGATATTTACAATCACACCAGGTACAATACTGTACTTATTTCAGGGCGAGTTAGTCTGGGCTAGGCCCATGACTGATTCACATTTCACTTGCCACTGACGTGAGCCGTGTTTGGTAATAAAACTCTGGTTGAAATGCCACGTGCGCTAACCGATTTGTCACCGCTGCTCCACAAAGACAAACAGCCTCCTAACAGATTGTTGGGGCGATTGCTATTTGCAGGCATCTTAAAGGCCGGCACCACGCCGGGCCACCTTTGTCTCCCCAAACCTGATATTTACAAACTGCGCAAGGTTACCAATTTAAACGGCTGAGTCATCTATACACAAGCGTGTGTTTCTCACAAAGACACACACGTGCCTGCATATATTAAATAAACATGAGCACACAGCCAAAAAGAAAATGTCATTAATATATTTCACCACAATGTAAACGGTACAAATGTAAACACAGCCGTGTACATTCCAAGTCAAGCCACGAATTGATGACCTCTTATCACCATCGAAAACAAGGAACACGGCGTCACACGCATAACAAGATGCAGTGGTCCGAGTTAGACTCGAGCAGTGAAGATCCGTCGCTCCACGCTGAGGAAGTTACGAAAGTCTGCCTCTGGTTTTCCATCCTCAGACAACAATTCGTCCAGGTGGACTAAATGATGGCTGAATCGCAAAAGCAACGCAAGGTGATGACGATGATAGTGATGCACCACCAGCTAGGGTTTCCACATCGGAGGTACACAAATTCAGGACATATCGAGGGCGCATGTGTAACTGGCAACAACCCTGACTTTGAACGATTCCGTCCATGAAAACCGAGAGATTTCCTAGAACAGCTGCCTCATAAAGGAGGATGATCCTGGAAAAAACAGGATAGGTGGCAACCCTACCACCAGTGTTGGCTTCCAACCAGGCCAGTTCTCTTGGAAAGCTGTATGGAATACGTCAACCCATCTGGTGGAGAAAGCACTGATGAACGAAGCCAGTGCCAGCACAATCCAGTTTATGACCTGTGTCTGCCATTCTCAAATGGTGGGTCGCGACCCATCAGTGAGCCGCGAGCGTCGCCTAATGGTCCGTGGAGACCATGGCCAAGTGGGCCTCGAATTGCAAAATGTTGAGAAGCCCTGGTCTATGTGACTCTTTGTGTCTCTACGCGAGTCTATGTGTCTTCTCTATGAGACTCGTGGTTTCAATGCGACTCTATGGGTCTATGCGAGTCTACAAGCCCCTCCTGTGTTAGTCTGTTGGTCTGTCGGTGAATATCTGGGTGTCTGTGTGAATGCATGGGTTTCCACTGGTATGTGAGACGCCACATGCAGGACAATCCAGTTTATTAGTGAATCTTCAGTTCAGTTTATTTGGTAACATTGATGGGAAACATTGATCCAAAAGGCGGTTTTACAAGTTAGTCCTGCGGGCTGCCTCATGAAATATGTTTTGTCAATTTACAACGATCCAAAATAAATTCCTGTAAAATTATATAAGATAAATAAATCATTTCCAACACGATGTAGGCACTTCATCATTTGATGATATATACTCAAGTACAAATCTTTAGACAAATAGAATAAATATTACCGACTTAAGCAGAGCGTGATAAAGACATGTGCAGGTAAACTGGTAGAATCTATCTGCAAGCGCTATCACCCGTGACTGCGAAAGCCTGCAATGGACTTTATTGCTTCCTTGAACGGAAAGCCACAAACCGCCTGTGCAGCTAAGACAACCCCATTTTCCATTAGCAACCTGTGCAGTAACCAAGACAGAATTAGATCGAATTTAACTGGCAGTGGCAGTAAACCAACCGACATACCTTAATGTTTTGGCTGAGAAGCTTCTGCCTTTTCAATTGACTCCACTGTACCATACATTGGATTTATCAACTGTGCTCTGAGTGCTTAAGAGGCAAGCCCGTTGCGGGAAAGGCTGGAAATGTATGACCGCAAACACTGGATATTGCAGCCGCAACCACAGCTCTGATGTGGTGAAAGCTTGCTGAGGTCAAAGACCACGGTAGAGTTGAACGTGAGCCCACGGCCAACGGGGCTCAAGGAAGTTATTTCACGCCTGCACCGTTACAGTGATCAATAAGGTAAGGATGTTGACCTCTCAACTGAGCTGTGACTGAACCTGACCAATGAGATCTCGTCGTGGCACGGGAAAAAACTGTAACTGTCCTGATGTGGTTTTGTCACGGCTGCTGGATGCGTGAGAATTGCTGTCCATAGCTGTACTTTCGGGATAGCCGTGTCGAGCGTTCCTTCTTTATCCTTCGCGACGTTTCGCCTCCCATGTTAGAGGCATCCTCAGACGTGTACATTTCAGGGAACGCGATCTTGATAAATCCATGCTGTCGATGCCCCACACCGACGCAACTACTGTTAACCTACCGAAAAAATGTTAAGCGTTTTTTTCCTTCTCTCTTTTTAAATAACAGAAGCATGTTCACTGATGAATACAAACATAACATCCATTGTTGTTTAAATTCCCAGTGGACGGCAATTGTGCTCTCCGGATGTCACATCCCGTTGTCTAGCCCAGGGGTAAATGTGAGGAATTCGTGGTATAATTAGACGGCCACGTGAACTGGGCCTTTTTATCCCCAACGACAAATTACCGCTTTGGGAACAGCATCGTTACCACGATCAAAGGATCAGACCGTTCAACTGCATCGGTATACAATGGGTAGCTTAACTCGAAGGCTTTCATGACCAATGTTATTTATAGTGAGGTTCTGTTTGGGAGTTTCGGTCATGTGAAGGTGTGTAAGTGAAGTGCACCCGTCGATATGCCGGAGCAAACGAGT
>JAZEWU010000007.1:4031420-4064867 GCA_036362915.1 Geotria australis | reverse complement strand
TTGACTTTGTATGTGTTTAATATTCTACATGTTTACAGCTATCCACGAATTAATAACGAAATTGTGAAATGAGGTTAATGGTGGATTTGTTATGCTGATTATTCGGTGATCGTACAAACGCAGAGACGGTACAAAGGCGCCTCGTTGCCACTTGAACACTTTGATGAAAGACGAGCCGCAGACGCGATGATAAAGGGTAGAAAAACACAACATAATACATGCAAGCGTACCTCTTTTAACAAAGCTTCAGCCAACGAATTTTCGTTGAACGGACAAGATAAAAATATTCACGAATAAATATTCTATTGTAAAGATGCTTAGAGTAGTATTTTTCCTATTATCCTGCATTATTATTAGTAGTACAGTATAATTATAGTATTCATTTAACAAATACTGTACAGTTATAATGAACCGTGTTATAACCTCTCTTACCGGATGTATCGCTAAGCAGACACGCCTCAAGAACACATGCTATCCGTTAAAAGATGTATACCTGTAAATTGAAAATTAATTCCATAAATGTATTTTAAAAAATAGAGCACGGACAAATAAACAAAATATTGACATTGAGAACCAAAAGCGATAAATAAATGTTTATTATTACAGCAGAAAAATACCCATTGAGCTTGCAAGCTCTGGGACTTGTCTCACACTCTTATGAGCTGTGAACCAAATTGGGAAAGAAAAAAATAATGTGACATGAATGAGTGCTCGTGAATTCACATTGCTGCCTCGACACAGCCGAGAGTAATTAAACAGGCACGCGAGGAGAGTAAAACCATACTAGAGTATTGTTTTTCTTTTTACACAAAAGGGGAATAAAGGTTACACGCTTTAACAAGATTCTACTCAATTGGACATTTTCTGTTTCTGCTGATTTTGTTCCAGTTATACGAGTGGCATTCCCCCTTGTAGCCTTGTAAACCTGTTTGGGCTAATGCTGTTAGCGAGCACCTATTAAGGATAACTCAGCGCACATTCCCGGGTTCGAATCCCGGCTCGGGGGCCTTTCTGTGTGGAGTTTGCACGTTCTCCCCATGTCCGCGTGGGTTTTCGCCGGGCACTCCGGTTTCTTCCCACCGTCCAAAGAAATGCTGCCAGGTTAATTGGCCGACTGAGTAAATTTCACCCAGGCGACCTGCGATGGACCGGCGTCCCATCCTCGGTGTTCCCCTGTCTTGCGCCCTGTGTCTGCCGGGGTAGGCTCCGGCTCACCGCGACCCTGTACAGGATTAAGCGGTTTCTGAAAATCGACGGATGGATGGACAGTGCACAATGGGGTAGTGTGTCCAGCACCACAGTCTGTGTTTATATACCGCACCGACACTTATTAATAATAATAATAATAGCATTTATATAGCGCCTTTCACCCGAGGGTCACAAAGGTTGAGTAAACCTGGGGGAAGACCAGGGCCCGTTCTCTGATACCGCCCACTAATTTTGTAAGCCGTGGCTGGGAATTGAACTGACGTGGCCACGGTTTGCAGTTCAGCACACTAACCACCATACACCACCGCTCCCCATTTAACAACGGTATAGCCTAACAGACTGTGGTGTCTAGTGCTGTTAGCAAGCACACCAGGTACTCAACCTAGGGGAAGCACAGGATCAGTTCAGAAAATCATGACTGGTGTTGGTGGCCGGAACGTAAATTGAACTTGTGTCACGGGGTTCATAGCGCGGCGCACTAACCGCTACACTCCCGCGTGTGAACACGCACACACACACAGTGAGGCATGAGTGAGTGGCATTAATGCTGCCTGAACTTGGCAGTCGCATTATTACGCCAGACGGGCCTGCAGGGAATCTCGCCCTTAACAGGGTGTGGAAGTGTGCGGATCTATCCAGGAAGCAGGTCTGAGTGGCCTCTAATCGGACCGCTCAGCACATTAGGGGTGCAACGGGTGCATCGGTCCTTGGACCGATACGGCTGTTTATAAACTCTCACCGATTCCCGCGAGTCGGTGGGGATTTCCATCCATCCATCCATAGTCAGAAACCGCTTAATCCTTGGTGTTATACAGATAAAATGTGTGCTTTTGAAGGATTTGAACCCAATGCCTTTAGCCGGGACCTATCCCGGCAGACACGGTGCAAGGCAGGGCTATACACAGAATGTGACGCCAGTCCATTACAGGACACTGGGGGAAATTTAGTCAGCAGGCCAATTAACCTATGCAGCAGCATGTCTTTGGACTGTGGGAGAAAACCAAAGTTCCTGGCGAAAACCCATGCGGACATGGGGAGAACATGCAAACTCCACACAGAAAGGCACCCAAGCCGGGATTCAAACCCGGGCCCTTCTGGCTGTGAAGCGGCAGCGCTACTCACCGCGGCACCGTGCCGCCCTATATAAAAACACTTGCTCCATTATAGATTGTCTACTGCACACGGAATATCAGCACTATGCACTACCAACCAACTGACATGTGCTCGATTTCCAGCCATGGCTATCCTCAGTTTCCAATGCGATCTGAACCGGCCTTGGCCCGCCGTCAACAATCCGTAGTGACCAACACGGTGCAGTATTGTCAAACAACCGCCACGACCGCCATCAAGGTCTTCATACAGCAACTGCAAACGAACACTTTAGTGTATTCGTAAACAGAGCATAGATAATTAATGTAGTTACACTCCATCTGAGCATATGCACATCAGGACGGTGGTCGTTACATAATTTTGCGACAAAGGCCTTAACCCTGAAAACGCATGTGGCTCTTGCAAGCATTGAAGCGGCAGCTATACGTTGCAGTCATAAATAGAACATTCAGTCAAAACAGATCCTATTTGGTAATTAGACACCGGAGGCTTGCGGCGTTTCTTCTTTCAGAGCCCGACCGTCTGCTGAAATGCTTAAAGCAACCCGTGTTTACAAGCACAGCTGCGGTGCATAATAGACATGTCCACTACAGCCATTTCTGACGCCTATATTACTTGTTGGTACATCGGTATTATCATCAGCCGTGACCTATCCACTCCTGGAAGCAGGTCTCCCCGACTCATCCTGTAAGGTCCCACGGCGACGCAACAATCTGCCTCACTCCCCGCACACAAGCGGATTTCCTCGCAACATCTCCAGGGAGGATGTCCTCTCAAGCTTGTCATCTCGCGGCTGTCACTCATCCATTAGTCTGGACTATGCACGCTTACGTTTATTTTTTTCGATTCGATTCTTCGAAGCGTGATGGTTACACGGCAGTTTCCCATTGCAACAAGTTCTTCTTTAGTTGCAGACAGCCCTTCAACATTTAGAGATAGAATAGTCAGTGCTGGCCTTAAACACTGACCACACACTGTGCCATATATGTAGCAGACAGGGACCGTGACCTCTCCCCCCATAGCCCACATACGCTGCTGGGCCAAGTTGCTGTGAGCACCGATTAAGGCTGCTACAGACCTCCTGTAGCAGTGTGTGGTCAGCACCAGGGCTGATGTTTATGCGGCGTACCAGTCACTGATTTCAGACTGAGTCAACCTGTGAGAGGCGCAGGACCAGTGTTGACCTGCCACTGATGTTATCTCAATACATGGCCAGGAATCGAACTTTGGTTGCCAGGTACCACCATACGTTTAATGAATTACGAGTAAGGATAAAAATGTATATGTTTCATCACAAGCGTATTCCTGAAAGCGGATTATGGGGTCATTTTCCGGAATGGAACTGTTTCTCTTCACCAGTCACTGTTGTTGTTTTTCACTGTGACTGACGCGTTATTTTTACAGTAGTGTCCTGTCTGCACTTGGGTATTAATCCGTCACATGTAGCTTACAGAGACTCAAAACCTATTTACGGCATCCTTAATGCAATTTGTACAACAACATGTCAAGGATACACGTTATATTTTTAATAACTTAAATTTCCAGGCAATTTTAACTTGGATAAAAGCCACCGACTCATATCAAACGCAGTAGATGTACAGTATGGTACATCCCTTTGTGATTCCACTGCCGGATGAAGGCCTCCCACACCGTGTCAGTCATGGGGGTAGCTTCACCATAAATCGCCACGCTGGTCAGTGTAGGCTGGTAACGATGGGGAGGCACAGGACCGGTTCAGGCGTCATTTGCCACTGGTGTTAGCCATCGCCTGCAATCGAACACGGCTCGCTGGGTTTATAGTTCACTTATACATGTAGCTCAACGCATGTATCCTGATTTTAAAAACTCAAAATAAATGGAATCGATGCATCACTGTCGCAAGACCTTCGCTGTACATGGCCACAGCCCCGGAAGCTCGGGGACAACCTGGCATGCATGGTGGTCACCCTCCCACGTTCTATCCAGACTCAAAAACCTGATTAGCTTCCGAGATCCAATTCCTCTCCTAATTCGTTTTACAAAAAAACTAAATAGCATTGCAGAATTTTCCAATGTGTTTCTATCTTCAAAATAAACCTCAACCCATTCATCAATAACACTCCCTTAAAATGTATATAATAGGAAATGTCTCAGGCAATGGCCCTTCTTCTTCACAGCAGATAGACCAGAGAGGTGAAGTGGTGTTTTCAACGGCGTTTTAATACTCGACCACGAGTCAAACTCACGTCTCCGGGTCCATAGCGCAATGCGCCAACTTATCCTCGCCGCTGAGCCATTCGACGTGCACATTACGGCACAGCCCAGCGAATTGTGTCCACAAAGCACACGTTCAATGGCTGCACCTGTCGAAGTGCAGGGGCCGCGCAACACCGCCGCACATTATCTCCAAATTAGACGATGGCTTCTCGGGGATTTGAATCGGCGCCACTGACATGCAGTGTTCTGTTCATAAGCAAACCTGGGATAATTGATAATACTGCATGCCAGCATGCAACTATGTAAAAACACACCAGTGCACGCCGTGGGGAATACGCGTTAGAACATAAAGCTGACATTACTGCAGACGCCGCCGCCGCCAACGGGCGGCCAACGATTTGGAACAATGAAAATATTTCAGTGAACCGCGGGAAGAGAAATTCCCATTCGAAGCTCGTGAGATAGGCCCACATCTCAAGATGCCCCGACAGGGTGTGACACCACACTGCATGCCGATGATGGGTACGGCAGCCCCCCCCCCACCTTGCGTGGGGAGCTTTAGGGGGCTGACACTTCCCCCCCTCCCAACTGCTAAATTATTATAGTCGAGTTTTTAAAAGTGTCGGTATGTGACATACACAGGGAGTGACAGAGAGCTGGAACGGAATCAGTGGCAGAAACAAGCAAATCACATCGTAACTCATTACGTTCGGCGTTTGACGTTGGTTTAAAATTAGTTTGACTGTGTTATGCCACCCCGCTTCCCACCCTCCCCAACCACCACCATAATCTTTGCATGCGGCCCACATTTAAACAAGGTCACGCTACAAGACTGGAAGTGTGTAATTGGAGCCTTAATAATGTACTCTGTACACATTCATTCTCGACTGTGTATTGATTATAACAACACCACAACACTGCAGTACTCTCCTAAAAAAAAAATTAAGTAATAATTTAGTATGATTACCCTAATGATAATAACATCAATTTACGGCCTTTTGTTTGGTTACTTTGTAGATATATACCTCCACATGCCATGTCGATCATGGGAGTTGTGTTTATGTCCATACTTCCCCATAAAAGAACAAACCGTCGTGAAACTCCGTTCCCGTGAGAGTTGAGATGCCATGACCTGCCTCACCAAGAGAAGGCAGTCCAGCAAGTGGACTAATCGCCATCTGTTTCCACCTGTGTGGAAGTAGAGTGTTGCTACCTCCCACGCATAGGTTTTCTCCGGGTGCTGCGGCTTCTTCTCATAAGTATAAAAACTTAATAATTGGCTGAAAACATCTTAGAATAAAAACCCGATACAGGACCCTGGGCCCGGCGAAAACCCACGCGGACATGGTGAGAACATGGAAACTCCACACAGAACTACTACTCAACGTGCCACCGTGCTGCCTTACATTATTACAGTATTTGTATTAGCATGGCTAGAGAAGCTGTATTGACAGTGCCAAGGTATAAGGAAGCAATCATACAAGAATGAAAGCATTGTGCACACACAACACTGCTAATATCCTTAATTACGAGCCAATGATTGGAGAAAATAGCCAACAGCTGTCCCCTTGAATGGCCAGATTCCATCTGGCATGCACTTGGATGACCTTGTGTGTGGGTAAACGCATGAGTGAAATGATTGATTATTAACAAGCACATTAGAGTACAGTAGTACAACACCGTACGGTTATCGCTTTCAATAGCAAACACAGAATATGACCAATGTCAATTTAACAAAAAAAAGGATACGGCTGAGTCTATATGTTGTGCGATATTATAACGCCAGGTTTTCTTCGCAGTATTTGTCGCGGTAAATTCTGTTGAACGTGTCCGCGTGGGTTTTCGCCGGGCACTGCGGTTTCCTCCCACAGTCCAAAGACATGCTGCTGCATAGGTTAATTGGCCTGCTGACCAAATTTCCCCCCGGCTCCCTGTGATGGACTGGAGTCCCATCCACCGTATTGCCCTGCGTTGCGCCCTGTGTCTGCCGGGATGGGCTCCGGCTCACCGCGACCCTCAACAGAATTAAGCGGTTTCTGAAAATGGATGGATGGATGGATTATAACTGTATATTTGAGCTACGCGTGCATTTGGTTGGACGCATTGCGTCTGTGTAGCGGCGTTGGTTTGGTAGATAGTCGAGAAGGTTACGCACGTCAGGCACGGCAAGTGGGGCTTAGACAGGACACCGTCGCGTGAAGGAACGGTGGCCCGATCAGCCCAGACGGACGGCAGTGACAGCCGAGGGAGACGGCATCGCCATCCACCACGGAGATGAAGCGACGAAGCGCGTTTGTGCGGAGGAGCTCGACGGATCGTTGCCCCGTCGTAAGACCGTGAGAGATGGCGGCGGCTTCGGGGAGGGAAGACTTCATCCAGCAGCGGACAGATCGCAGCAGTGGTGGCGAGTGCTGCACACGTTAAGTAGGATAATCGTGAAAACCCATGCGCTGTACAGGCATGATCTCCGTTTTACTGTGATGGATCTATGGTCCCTGTAATGCCATGCTCACAAAAATGGGAAACTCAACTTTATCCATGGTAATTGTCCACTGCACGCTTGGTTCCACCCTACTGCTAAGAGAGATGAAAAGCCTCCATATTCCAAGAATTCCACCACTATTATTCTGTTTGACCAGCAATTGACTCCGTGTTTGGTGAATTAATTGACAACCGAGCAACGCCAAAGCAGGGGAAACCAGACGATTTAAAATGTGAACTGTGATTGTACTTTACATACTTAGCTGTCTAGGATCTGATAGTTCCAATATATATATAGAACTCCATCAGGCATAAGACATCTTTGAAATTGGACCAGCTTACACCCTGAAGGAATAACTGGGTAGATTGAATAAATACATTTTAAAAATAGTAATTGCAGTTGGTGTGCCGCAGATACCATTAATCTGCCGCACGATAATGATAATAGCAGGCACATGGTTTCAATGCTGTAATTGGTATCAGGGGGCCCAGTCTCCAAGACAATTTACGGGAAAACAACAGTGCCCTCACAACCCACTTTTGCACCTTTCCGTTTGGATCCAATCATATCTTCTCTGCCATCATGTTCACTTAAACAAGTTTGTTGAACCTCTCGTAACCCTGCGCGAAGCATACTATATTTCTGCAATCCTTTTCAACGTCTAATATTTTCCAAAACGTATTTGCTTTATTACGGCAGAATGTTCAGCTCCTTCGCACCAACCCACCCGGCCCACCACAGTACAGAACATTCTCTATTTATATTGGACAGGCGAGGTTGTACAGACATGTCCCCTGCTTCGAAGAATCGCAAAGAAGAAGAAGACCGTTCATCCGATACCAGCTTAATGACGATACGGGCTGAATACTGAAAAACCCTGATATTTACCAGAAACCTATTGCGAGGTGCAGCTTCTGCAGAACCACCCATTACCTCGGCGACTTTCAACACGCAAACGAATATATATATGGCGGATCATCCAAATGCCACTCAAGGGATAACGTACCTCTGTGTGCTTAGCATGAGCGAGGAAACCAACATTCCAGTGGCCACTCAGACTGCTAATGTGAAAACGTGCGAGATAAAACGGGAAACAATCCCAGCGGCCAATGTGCGGAAGTAAGCAGTTACCATGAACGTGACACGTAGCCGAAACATTCTACGGTTAATTAATAACCAGAACTGTCCACGCCTACGCTCGTTTAATTCTACGCGTCGGAGTGAAAACGTTGATATAAAAATAATTATTTCTGCCACTTGACAATGCATTGACCGTATTTCACCATGCCGGTAAGTGCAGGTTGGTGTAGGGAGGGCTGCTAGGACTGGTTCAGATGCCACATGTCACTGACGTTAGCTGTGGCTGGGATCGATCTCTGGTCGCTGGGATCGATCTCTGGTCGCTGGGATCGCAGAGTAGTTTGCGAACTACTGCAAGACTACGTATGCCCCCAATTCACATTATTATAGTATACGATCAAACAGTGGCAAACTACAGCAAATTGAAATAGTTTTGCTCACAATAAACGCACCTTGATAATTATTTTCTGTCCCTTCATTGACACGTTTAAAATTTTAGTTTCCGTAAATAAATGACATGTTCAGGCACATATTCTTAAACACTTGCAGCTGTGCCTAAATAATTAACTCAAAACACCAACTAACACACACACACACAGGGCTTCTGGGGGCTACAGATGCAGATGATTGTCATAAATGTTTAAACGGCAAAAATTAATATTTCACACACGTGGCTGTGAGGTGGCTCACCTTTTACTGATGAAGTTATCAAGCCTATGCAGGATGGCTTTTGCACTAAGGCTTGAGCGATCAGTAGGAAATGACAGCTAAACTCTACTGATGAGTCCGAACAATGACGAAACTGGAATGCTGTTGCACTATAGTCCTGCCATTGCTGCTGCTGCTGCCTAAGATAATATGGTTTAAAGGTTTTTTGTTTGGTTGACTTTTATATAGCGTCGTTGTTCATGAATATTGCATATCACAATCATCGAGGCATCGCTAACAAGCTGGAAGGCAGCCAGGCGCTGAGCCGGTGCCAACAATTCCCCAAGTTCTGTGGTCCTCTCTATGTCAAGATGTTACCAATGAATTAAATTTGTTTATACATTTTAGCTACAGTTATTTTGTTGTGAGAATCCAAGGGAATGTTGCGAGTGAGCTGGATCAGCAAAAAATTACTAAATCAAAACAAAGTACTGTACATAGTAGATGCAAATAGAAATCAGACCAAACACAACGGCCGCATCAGAAATTGCGCAACATATGTCAACGTTAAATAATAACTTCCGGTTAACCCCCTTTAAGTTGGTCATCTGAAACTCTGCCGTGTGCGTCATACACGCTGCATGATGACACGCAAGGCATCACGGCAGGACCGATCCAACCGTCACAATTGTGCCTTAAGGTGTCGCGAAATCAGCTTTTCGCACGTATTATTACCGATGATAGCATAGTCGGCGAAGATTACAACGGCGCGGCAGCAGAGGGGGGGATCGCGCGTGCAGGTGCTCGGTGGATTGAGAATAATAATATCAATTTATATAGCGCCTTTCACCCGAGGGTCACAAAGCGCTGTACAAGGGCCGCGAAGAGGACGGCATGATAAACCGCAGGATCGTAAGAGACCACAACAGCTCGGCGAGGCATTCAACCAGCCGTGGGACCGACTGCTGCTCGATTCGATTATTCGAAGGGTGATGGTTATAGGACAGTTTCCCATTGCAACAAGTTCTTCTTTAGTTGCAGACAGCCCTTCAACATATAGAGATATAATAGTCAGTGCTGGCCTTAAAGGCGGGCGGGCATTGGCCTCTCTTCTTGCTCCAGACTGAGGGGCTTCTGGCATCTGTTGAGCTTCTGGACATCGTTGTCTTTCAGCTCGGCTTCGAAGTGTTTGGTACAATTTGCAGGTAATACCACGTATTAATTGACAGGGATCGCGACGTGAACGCTTCTGCCTTGATCCCCTACCACAGCTGTGCACCCAGTAGTTGCTCGTCATTTGCGCGCGGCGATAGATCTGGCAGGCAGCGGTCGTGCCGCTGTTCAGCCTCGGCGAGCTTGCCGCAGGGCGAGCGACGGCCGTAGCCAGACGTGCCCAACATCAATAAGCATGTCCGGGTTTATAAGGTTAACAAAATAATGGACTAAGTGTTCGATCATACACATCGATTGTGTCCGTGTGGCTTGGTACACTGGGCCCACTTCGCTCTTTATCTGTAACTCAATGAAGCGCTTCGCGTCGCTTGCGGACACAGTACTCCCGACTATGTACGGTTCAGTCGGGTCATTCCGAACGATTGGACACGAATAGTACGTAAACATTTGGTCGTCACTTGGTTCAATCTCTTCGCCCCTCCGCTTTATTCCCACAGTCAAAAGACATGCTGCTCCACAGGTTCATTTGCCTGCGGACTAAATTGCCCCTCTAGTGCCCTGTGATGGGCTGGAGTCCCGCTTAATACTGGGTTTTTTTAAAATTCACGACCTTTCGGTATATTAGAAGCAGCCTTAATCATTTAATTTTTGTTCCTTTGGTTTTTATTGGTTGTTTTTGTATTTCATTGTTGACATGCCGTTGTCTTCGCGGCCCTTGTGCAACGCTTTGTGACCCTCGGGTGAGGGGCGTTATATAAAATGCTATTATTATTATTATTACAGGGTCGCGGTGAGCCGGAGCCTATCCCGGCAGACACAGGGCACCAGGCAGGAGGAAGGCGTCAGATTTCCTCTAAATCTAGAGGAACCCAGAACCCGTTAAGTGATCACACTCTACATGATGTTGGCCGTGGCCAGGAATCAAACTCATGTCATTGGGTTCGTAGCGCAATGTGCTAACCGATTCACCACCAGCTCCCAAAATGCCATGTGCATTTGGGGAGCTGTGCATGAGGCACAAGAGAAACGGTACAATTCCACTTCGAGGCGTCATGTCGGCAATGTTGATTGTGCAAATCTTAAATTGTTTCTCGGTAGGCAACGCGATAAAGTGGTGACTGACAAGTCCATTTTCCACTGCCGTATTGTACAATTCACTCGCATGATAAATTTCACCAGATCGCTTTCCTGGAGGCAACAATGTTCTTCACGTTAAAATAATCGACGGATGTTACTTTCGACGGAACAGAACCTGGATGGAAAATCGCCGCCAAAGAGTAAAATAGCAGCCAACAAAGGTGACACCTTCTACAACCCCGTACAGTTGATCTTGTTAAACGGGCGAGTCGTACGAAAGGCTGAATATTAAGCATACTTTAAAAACCGCTATACAATATTTTATAAGGGGGGGGGTCTAAAGCCACCTTGATACCCCTCACCCTTCCTTCCTGCAAAACACTAGCAGCCGCCCCCCATCCGATGACGGAGAGAGTGGAGGGAACGGGGAGCGCCGCAAAATAATTCCACCTCTTTTCCTCTCTCGGAGCGCTATTACGTCAACGAAGGCCGCCCTGGAATCACATCCATCACGCGAAGGCGTCCCGAGTTGAGCCGGGATCGGGTTCTGCGCAGTTGCCAGGGATTGTTTAACGGTGGGGGGGGTGGGCATGGATACGCGGCGTGATTGTTTAGAAGAGCGATATTGTTTGCGTGCTTAAATAACACAAAAATCCACGACAAATGCGTAGGCGGAGTACGCGGGCAGGTCATTACCCTCGTTGCGAGTGCTGTCGCTCAAGTTAGCGGCACAGTCGTGCGTGGTTTACAATGCTCTCATTTTGGAAGGGGGATGCAAACTTCAATATTAGGGGCGAGTGCGGGGCGACAATAGGGCAGGTTAAGGGCGAGGAATCCAGTGATCCGTAAGCTGTTTTGTCGTGTGGGCTGTCGTGATGGGGTAAACACAACAGACGTGTTGCACACGGCGTAAAATCCCTGTGGGCTGGAGGGAACAACCAGATCGACTTAATTTTAACAATAACAACGTTTTCCTCCCCTATGTGTTTTCGGGTCGTACCGCATGTCAATCGCCGTGATGTCAGACGTTTCGCCCCACATGCTCGGAGCCTCTTCAAGGTTCGGTTCCTCAATGTTGTTCGGTCGGAGAGCGCTATATAGCACAACCGTAAAAAGCCTAACCTAGGTGACGACAGGAGCTAAAAGGTTTGATACGCGGCTCGGTTGCCGCCTGTGTGGCGTTCGCATGCTCTCCCCGTGTCCGCGTGGGTTTCGACCGCGTACTCCGGTTTCCTCACACAGTCCGAGGATGTGCTGCCTAGGTTAATTGTCTTGACTAAATGGCCCCTGGTGCCCTCAATAAAATCTGACCGACTCACGTAAGCATAATATCCTCTGCTGCTGCCTCGGTTAAGTAACCTGCTGACTAAATTGCCCCCAGTGCCCTGTGACAGACGGGCGTGCCATCCTGGGTATAGCCCTGCATAGCGCCCTGTGTCTGCGGGGATAGGCTCCGGCTATCTGTGACCCTGTACAGTATTAAGCACGTACTGACAATGATGTACTGACATGTGGGTGTCGACGCTGGGGTCTGGGGAAACGGCGGCGCGTTCCGATGCAGCGGCTACTCTCGGACCAAACAGTGCGGTGTCTTCATGGTTTCATGTTCGTTTTTTGTCTACGTCTTCATCAAGTAACAAGAATAGCCGTCGGATTCTGCGAGTCATTTGCAGAACGACAGGAAACAACGCCGGGGGTCTGAGAGAAACGGTATTTCGATTCTCTGTATGTCCTGTACATATGGTAGAGTTGACAAATAAAGTTGAATTTAATCGAATGACGATGAGCATCATCAGCCCTGCATCACTTCTCCCGCAATCGCAGCGGGCACACTACGACAACATCTAATGAAGTGCCACATCACACACACACACACAAACATTTTGAAGAAATCGGCAATGTTTAAAACTCACCGTGCCGGCAAAATATGCACGCAAACGTAACGACCTACACGTGTGAATAACACAAACGTCATCACACGGCACGGGAGGCTCAATGCTGCAGTTAACGCAATGGAGCACATTTTAGCAGCCTCTGCACTATGCCCGAAAAGTCAAATGAGTCACAATGCCCTCGTATAAAAGTTGGGCCTGAATCCCATGGCACGTTTTCAGCATTGACTGCAAAAAAAAAAGAAAATTCCATCCTTGACTCTTTCCTGCGATTGGTTTAATGTACAGTAATTGGTGAACAGAAATGTGACCAACGTTCACTTAAGTGCACGCAATTAGGATTCAAGATGGCGAGAAGGGGTTTGTAAAAAGCGATCAAATGGCAAGGGCGGGACGGTGGCGCAGTGAGTAGCTCTGCCAGCTCACAGCTAGAAGGTCCGCGGTTTGATTCTCGGCAAAGGTGCCTTTCAGTTTGCAGTTTGTATGTTTTCCCCGTGTCCGTGTGGATTTTCGCCGCGTACTCTGATTTTCTTCCACATTCCAGACATGCTGCGTAGGTCAAATGGCCGAAGTGTTGTCTTGTGCCCTGTGGCTGCCAGGATAGGCTTCGGCTTCACTGCAACCCTCGACAGAATTAAGCGGGTAACTGATAATAAATTCATGAATTAATGACAACTGTGAGTGAATGAAACCAGGCTTTTATTTACAGCTTGGTGAGAAACTGTCTAGAAATAATTGAGCAGAGTATCTCTGGCCAAGGACATGATAACGTCAACACAACAAAGATACCGTTATTGAAGCTATTTTTAAATGTTGATTTCTGACACAAGCACACACTGGCTATTTACACTCAACGATCTGAGCGATGGTTTCAACATCATTGTTAATAAAAGCAGAAGTGGTGGGCCATGTACTCAAGGCTCACCACTTCTGCTTTGCTCCGTAGCCCTGGGCATAGCTGGAGTATGACACTTTACAGCCTCTCTAGATCGAAAGAGCTGCGAATGCTGAGAGTACGCCTGGATATATTATGTAATAAACTCATTGTCAACATCAGCCATGGTCAATTAACTGCTGAATAATAATAATAATAATAATAATTCAATTTATATAGCGCCTTTCACCCGAGGGTCACAAAGCGCTGCACAAGGGCCGCGAAGAGGACGGCATGTCAACAACTAAAGACAAAACAATAAAAACCAAAGCAACAGAAAATAAATGATGAAGGCCTCCTCAAGCCACTGCCGTCTGCCATGGTATTATCATGTAACGATAAACAAGACAAAGATCACCCGTGTAGCGTCAACAGACATTATGATCAAGTGCTTTTAGCGAGCACCTTGAAAGGCCAGCACGACATACAAGGGGGTGGGTGGCCAGCACCATGCCTGGCCACCTCTGTCTCCCTAGTTGTGATATTCACACACTGTACTAGGTCCGCATTTGAGGCTGAGCCAACCTATGGGAGGCCCAGAACCAGTTCAGAAAATCGTCCGTGGCGTTGGCCGTGAGTGGGAATTGAACTCGGGTTCCCGGCTTCTTAACGCAGCGTGCAAGCCGCTTCTCTACCAATCACCTCTCGTTGCTCCATTATCCTCGGTGGACCTGCTCTCGTATGCGTTCTGTTCCTTGGCTCCCACTCTGTCATTAGTCTTGACCATCCGACATCATCCGTCTAGTAACATATCTGCCCAAGCCCACTAACTTTTCTTAACAGTTTGAATGGTGCCTTTAACCTGTATATACTGCACCGTATTCTCTGACTCGTGATACACTCTGTGTCTCAGTGCAATATCATCTATTTCGTGAAAGACCATGTTTCTAAACCACATTAGACAATGCTTTCAATAGTTAAACTTAAACGCACTGTATTTTTAGCCATGGCTGCATTACCATGGATTATTGGAAGTACACATGACTCACATTAGGTGTGTTCAAACGTCTATTATTTTCTATGTATTTTCTCCAAAGATCGCTATCAATATGACGCAGTTCACAGAAGGCACGGCAGCAGTTTAATGTATGTGCACGCGCAGCATTTTACGCAGCCTTGAAATGACAAAGAAGTAAAATGTTACCAACAAGGACTCATTATTTCAAGAGCGACACACTGCAATTCCCACCCTCGCCCCATCTAAAACCTGGAAGTCTTCAGAAATTATTTGAGCCAATTATCTACAAAGCCAAGACTGCCTGATATCAAGGACGCTAAGCTAATATATTTCCTCCAAGGGCCACGGGGACACACGCGGCTAGCGGGCACCATGCCTGACTGGCTTTTTCTTTGCAAACGCAGCAATAAGCTCTCAATTTAGACCGAATCAACTTTGGTGGAAAGCCCTTATCCATAGGCATCAGCAACCCTTGGGTGCAAAGGACAAAGCGAAACAAATATATTAAAAAAACACATATTGTCATCATCGGTCTTTTTAACGACTAACTCATTGAGACAAAGGCCTGCATTGCAGCGGACACCTGGGGGAAAAAGGGCAAGAAAAAAAACCGCAGGATGAAAGAACAAACGCTGAATTTTAATAATAAAAGTCTGCCAGCCAACATCAGCATAAGAAAAACAAGACAAAACGCTATCCACGGCATATTTGAGCTTTTTTTCCATAAAAGTTTGAGACGATCAATTAAAATACCCTAATCTGCGTTTATAATAATAATAGCATTTTATAGAGCGCCTTTCACCCGAGGGTCACAAAGCGCTGCACAAGGGCATCGGAGAGAACAGCATGTCAACAACGACAGGAAAACAAAAACAGCTAATAAAAACCAAAGCAACGAAAATTAAATGATTAAAGCTGCTTCGATTACACTGAAAGGTCGTGAAACTGGCAATCTTAAGAGCGGCAAAAATCTGCCAGCGTCCACTAAGATGGCCGTCACTTCCTTAAAGACAAACACGGCGGGACACAGGGAGGGAGGGTGAGCAACGGGGGGAGACGTAGGGACACAGAGACAGGAAGACAGAGAGACAGACATGAGGGGGAAACAACGCCAAGAACATATACATAGACACACTTAACTTTGGAGTCTATGGGATGATTTAACATTGACGCCTATGGGATGATTACAACGTTAATACAACACTTTTCCAAAATGGATTTTTTTCAAAGGTGTTCTTTCAGGATAGGTATGTCGATTGCGCCCTCTCTCTCGTTCGCAACGATTTGTATCCCATGTAGGTGTTCCTACATCAATACATTTTTCAGAAAGTTTTGTTTTAGTCTTATTCATTTAAAACCCACAAATGTCACGCTCATGACACATTGTTCCCGTTCCACATAGATTCTCTGTACGAAGGATCTGTCTTTAACAAGTCCACGGATTCCTGATTTAAGTCGTGGCCTCAGAGAATGCCTTCATGATGTTCCGTCACCCACGCTTTGACATATCTTCCGAATAGTGCGTAAAAATGGTTGGCGTTTTTTTTGCCACCGATATGAAAACGAGGTATCCCGTTAATTTTTAGAGGTTATACTTTTGCACAGCGGAAATATTTGGCACGTAGCAACCAAAGCGGCACGTTGACGCAAGTAATTACACGGGAAATGCCAGTGAAATGGCAAGATTTTAGTTAGCACATATAACAATTCACAAGACACAGCAGAGATAAAAAAAAAAAAATCGACAGCATTCATTGCCTTAACAAGCTCAACTTAGTAATTTAAGGCATTACATGTTGGCCTTTGGTTTGACAGTTTCACACTTTTTGACTGAATACATACACTATACACTTTAATGCTGCCTTCAAGCAACGAGACAGCAGACTCACAGAATAAAATAATTTCTGGGAGATAGGGTCAATAAAAAAAACTGAAAGGTTTTCACTGGGTCTTCAAAGGCCTATCAGATGACACAAGGACTACCAGCTACATTTTCATTCCTGGCTCGAATTCGAATTGCTTCACCTTCCTCCAAAGTTTGTAATTAGATTTCGATTAGTGCAGTGCGTCTACTGCGCAGGTTTTCAGCTTGTGCTGTACAGCTTTCCCACAAGCCGATATCTTCAGTTTCTGACGAAGCCCCCCGGCGCGCGGAGCGAAACGTCGGACCAACATGCGGCACAAGCCGAAAACCAATCGGAGAGTGAAGCTCCGGCACCAAAACGTGAACTCACGTGAACTTAAATGACTTCGGTAGCATGCTGGCACGTTGCTTTATTGTCTCAGCCATCACACTCGAGACACAATCGAGCCCTTTCAAAGCCAGGCTTGATGTGAGTAATTAATAAATGAATTCCACATCGCTCATGGGATATTTTTTCCGCGAACTGAAACATAACACACACAGAGCGATGACTTTGTCTGGCCTGCGATGATTGTCTTGGTCAGATTCACGTCCGCTTATTGTTTCCTTAATGGAGGTATTCGGGTGTTTTTTAAGTCCAACCTACGCGTCCTGTTTTCAGAGTTTACAAGAGGACCGTGTCATGGTGGTCGTCACGACCACGACGATAGGCCGGAAACAAAACAATGGGCGACTTTGATGTTTCTAAGCCAAGCTGGCTCACAGTAGTGACATTTTCCCACAATTACCGATCCCGTTTAAGATTTTCCAACGAGCCCTGCATGCTGACTGAGACGGAAAGCACACGTACAGGCCTCTGGTCAATTCACCGGAGGATCAGTGTGTCCCATCGCAGTGCGGGTCATCGGGGTTATGCGACATGACTCTGCCACACTGATCAGTGTGGGTTAAGACGATGGGGACCCAGGGACCGGTTTGGAATCAGATGCCAATTATGTTCGCCCTAACCGAGATATTCAAATCAGGTCGCCAGGGTTCATAGCGCAGTGCGCTAACGAGTGCGCGGAAGTCATTTAAATTAATTGGATGTAGTTCTGATAGGACCACATATTTATGGTACACAAAGTAACGTTTTCTGCAACGTACGTCTCGAGAATTGAACAAGTTACCTCGATTTGTTTCCCACCCCGCTGCAAAAAAAGCTACATTTCATTTACGCGCTTGAACCGCCGTAACAGAAACATATCTCGCGCATCCATCGCGACGAACCAGCTGTTCTTTTAGAGACCGTTAGCTTCATTCATCTCTAATGAAACGCTAGACACAAGAGCAGACAGCCGAGTGCTCGTTCGATCCACTAAAACCTCTGCCGGGCACAGGTCTGCAATTGAAGGTAATGTTTAGGCGGTCGCTGAAGCCGGCACTCGCCGAAGAAAGACGGTTGCTGCGGCAGACGTGAGGGCGATTCTAAAACGGGAAGGTGAACAAACCGAGCACTCGCACCGCCTTTGCCATGGGGGGGGGTGCGTGGGTTATAAAAAAGAGCACATCTCGAACAAAATGTCTTTTTAAAGATGACAGCCACCGGCACGTGATCTACATGACATTTTCAAATGTGCTAATCTCGCAAAAGGGCTCGGCGCACACACAATGCCTTTTATGTATGCGTAGTGTTTGTGGGGATTGTCCGAGTGTGGCTATAATTAATCTTTTTTTTTTAAACAATAGGAGATGAGGAAAAAATAGCACGGTACCAAATGCAAACCTAAAATTAGGCAGATGGGAAAAAGACGAGAAAAGCTTCAGCAAGCAGACACTGCAGAGACTATGTGACAGATATCGGCAACATCCCCTAGGACCCCTGTAATCGTTCTCGGCAATTCTTTCCTTTGTGTTTGTTGCTGCTGTGCTCACACACCACGGATATCCCTTGTAAATAGCAGGGAAACTGGCTAAACCGGACCATCCGTGAAACATCATGATATATAGGACGCCGTGTGTGGCAAATGTTGGTGCAAACGCCCCTGCCTCTGAGGTTTCCTCTTGCTTCGGAGTCATTCTCTCTTTGAACAAATATCTTCTACATTGAACAAACAGCGCCACATGTAATAAATTATCGTGTTAAATATTTGTTTATTGTTAAATTAACATCAGCTCAAAACTCAAACTCAAAAGGGACATGCCCTAAACAACTTAACAGTGTAAAGGTGCAGCCCCGCAATTACTCGCTCACACCACTGCTGGCTGAACTGCCTTCACTGACTGAGTTCTAGAGAGCCACAATTCAGGGTGCTTTGGCCTACTCTTCCACAACGGCCATACATGACTGATCGACCACACATGACCGATCGATGAACTGTGCCACTGTCGTGTAGACATTTATTCTGCAGGTGGACAGCTGTGGAGGGATTTAGGAAACCTGAAGATTTGTCAAAATTCCTCTGAAGAGCTGCTCCTTTGGGATTGCCGTGTCGAGCTTGCCTCCTCTCTCCTCTGCAACGTTTCGCCTCCCACGGAGGAGAGAGGAGGAACGCTCGACACAGCTATCCGGAAAGAGCAGCTCTTAAGAGCAATTCTCAAACGTTCGGCCGTGAAAACCTACATCAAAACATCGCAACATTGTTTCTACTGTCGCACCAGGGGATCGAACCAGTGACCTCTGTAAAGCAAGAGAGTCCAGTGTATTAACCATTACACCGCAGCATCCTCCTAAACATGTTTCCCAACCGAATGCAAACATCACAATAACCTGTGCACTCTCTATATTTTTTCAATTCCAACATGCCTCAGCATTCGAAGCCAAGCTGAAAGACAACCATGTCCAGAAGCTAGCCATCGTGCTTCGAAGAATCGCAAAGAAGAAGATTCAGGGTTCAATTCACACAATCAAATTGTTTGTTGTACAGCACTGCAGTGTGAGCATATAATATATGTCGTCTCCTGTTGGGCTTTTGAAAATAACTAATCCCACGGCTGAATATCAGCACATCTGTCAGCACACTGATCGCTGCTTTATGTTTGCCCTTTTATTTGACGCGCGCCAAAAAGCCAGCGCTTCGTGATTGCGCGTCTATCAACACGTTTCGCGATTAACGGCCATAGGGATATCTATTTAATTTATTGTATTGCTTTTTCCAGGCTGTATAGTACAGTGAATGGTGCATTGCAAGACCGCGAGAGATTGTGATGGCCTGCAGAGTCTTTCATCCGGCAGCCAGTTTGACCACGGTTGATAGATAGATAGATGTTTGTTATTACAGCAGAATGTACCCAGAAAGCTAGCTGCGATACAAGAGACATACGAACTAACCAACGCAAACAATAAATAGAATCACAAGGTAATACAACGGATTTACAGCATTAAATTGTGCAAGGATGCCACTTTAATAATAATAATATCATTTTGTATAGATCGCCTTTCACCCGAGGGTCACAAAGCGCTGCACAAGGCTGCGGAGAGAACGGCACGTCAACAACGACACGTCAACAACAACATAATTAGAAAGTAAACAGTAAACAGTAACACACAGTATTGCAGAGGACAAAAATGACCAATAATTCCGATAAATTGATAAAAGACAAAGAGCAACAGTGTTACAGTGCGATGGGAATTAATTGAAGAACCGTATTGCATAATAATTGGAAAGTCCTTTAAACCTTTAAACCACCAATCATTTTTTGCAATTGCAGCGAGGCAGAAATTTTAATTCTAATAGGGATCTAAGGTGGCTCATCGAAGATAGTAACTGTAGCCTCAAGCTCACAGCAATAATGTTCCAAAAACGAGGGGCAGACGCCACAAAAAAATACATTTAAAATCTGCTTATCTGCTCTGACTTGGTTGGGTGATAGTGGTGGATACTATTATATGCACACATTCCTTCCTTTCATAAACCTGCATAGAAAAATGTGGACCTTGGGATGAATTTGTCAAAACATTGGAGTCAATCTTCTTCCAGTACATGTACAGTGTGCCGTGTGTACATTGGGAAGTATGTAGTGATTGAATTTCCTATCAATTAAAAAATATATATCTTATCTGCAAATAAGTGTGAATAACAAGAAGAATCAATGCCCCGATATTTTTTCAAATATTCATTCACTGTCGAAGGTACTCATACGACGAGAGAACGACTCAGAGGGTGAACCAGGGGAGTGTAATTTCACCCCTTCTATCCTTCCAGATACAAAACCTCAAATGCTGTTTCATTTCAAAAATAGCCAATAGTGGTTATCACTGCAATGTCATAAATTAGTCTGAGAGTTTGTTGTCTAGCAGGAATCCCACATCCAGAGCTTGCAAATTCACTGGATATTTTCTGCTATAATTATAAAAAAAAATATTTTTTCATGTTTTATTTCCGTGCCTTGCAACTGCTCCTTATTAATCCGTGAATAAAACACAACCTTCTGATGGAAGGATACACTCTGGACACTGTGTCGGGAGTTGTACTTGGTCTTGGGCCAGAACCGCTGAATATACGAGGCAGCCAAGGCTCCTGGCAAGGCTGCGTTGGCGCTCACGCGCAAACACATGCGGTGCCAGTTTTTATGAAATCTCTTGTGGTCACAGCATCCCGACACGAGGCTCCAGGCAGTGTCTAAAGTGACATCAGCCGTTCTGGACAGTGCCAAGTTAAACGATAGCAAAATTAAGAGCCTTGTCAAATATTGTGATAACGATTTGGAATTAATGATTCATGGTTGTGTTTTTTTTATTCTCAGCTCTTGCACCATAAAATGGATGACTAAAGTGTGATTTGGTTCAAAATCTTGCTTCTGACTTTATCATTTTGGTTTTATGCCAGACATGCAGACAGGTAGGCCTCAAGACAGCCGGCAGTGCTCACTGGTTATATTTTTGCGTTTGTTAAAGTCGCAGGAATCACGCATGCAAGCTCACTGAGTATTTTTATCTCTAATAATAATCGAATAGAAAATCATAAAAACGTTCATGTTTTTGTGGCATAAATCTCCAATAAGTTGAGGCACCACTCACAAGAGCATGCTATTGCATGTACTGTACGTTGTGGTGCAAGTTAACTATAAACGCATATATACTGTATCTACCACACTCTAATTACATAATTGACATTCTTTCATCAATCCACTGCTGGATGAAGGCCTCCACATGCAATGTTGGTCATGACGGTTTGTTAGATGACCATCCTTAACCACACTGCTCAGTGCGGCTTGGTGAATTGGTGGGAGGGGGGTCCTAGGACCAGTTCAGATATCACTCGTACCGATGTTAGCCATGGCCAGGAATCAAACTCAGGCACTCGGGCTCATAGTGCAGTCTACAAACCTCTGTGCCACCACTTCACACCTCACAATACTATAAACATGCATATTTAAAGCGATTTGTGGAAGTGTGCTGCGTGTGCCAAAGCTGCCAACTGCCAAATGCCAACCCTGCCATCTTTCAAATAGCATGAGTTTACTTTCATCGGGACGCACGCAATAAAAATGTCACTGGCAATAAAAATGTGAAAGTAAAAGTAACTTAATCTAGTGTTTTCATTATCACAAAAAAGCCGTTATCGATGTTTTGCCCTTTTTACACTTAACAAGTAATGAGGACATTCAACGGCATAGCATTATATTTCAACTGTGGAATGGAGGTTTGAAACGATAAAACACCCTGCGCGTTTCAAGCCGCACCATTCATAACCTAACTAATCAAATAAAGAAGGGCCAGACGTGCAACGTAATGTAACACCACATTTGCACTGGCAAGCCGAGTCGAGCCAGTGCAGGGCCATCATGGTGCCGGTCGTTTTCCACTGCCAAGCCAGAACCATACCGTCCTATGCCAGCCTCACAATACGTCCGAATCAGGCACAGGGCCAAACGGGGCCAAGAGCGGGATTATTGACGCATACATTTCGTGCGATAACGAGGACACGGCGTTAAGGTGTCACCTACATTTGTTTGTCTCGACTCATTCATCGCGAGCGATGTCAGCAACACGGCTCGGCTTCTGCAGTGGAAAAAAAACACATCTGATGCATCCTGTGCCATGCTGGGCTGGCGCGGTATGGAACTGATGTGGCTCGGTTGCACAGTGGAAAAGCTATACTATATTTGATCTCACAGCGATAGCCATGTAGATTACCAGATAACTACCAACCAACACGACAGCCTTTACCACAGCAGTATCTGTAGCGTAAAGAGCCATTAAAAAAAGCAAAATCATGCTAAAGGCGTGACAGAGTAACTTTACAAACTGGTCAAACAGTTCCTGCTGCTACCCGTTGCGAGCATGAGTCTGTAAATAACTGCCTATATAAGTCCTTTCTACATACCTGCCTGCCACGCGAACACATACAATTATATCTACTCTATTTCTACGATGGGGAGAGCCGAGTGTGCTGGTTCACACACTGGCACGGTGAACTTGGCAAACAGAAATTCGATCCCCAGCCACGGCTGATATCAGTGATGAGTGATATATGAATTTGCCCTGGATCCTCCACCAACCCCCAATGACCGGCAGGGTGAAGTATGGTAAAACAATAATAATCCCCCAATGACCAACATGGGAAGGCCTCCATCAAGCAGTGAATTGACAAAGGGCTGCAGGCAGATTAAAATATTTTCTAAATAACTTTTATTTGAATAAATGGCTCTTACTAGGATGGAGTAAGTGAATTGGAAATTCAATAATGGGCCAGAACATTACAGGGCAGATGCTGGACTGCATAAGGCAGAATATGTGAGTTGAATGATTTGTCTCAGCAAAGCAACATTAGCATCAGCAGCATGACATGCAGATAATGTATTTTTGAATTCTATGCAATTTTGAATAAAACATATGCCAACTTTATAAAAATCTTTTCATTCTATATCTTTTGAATGACACTTCCAAATCTTTAGCTGGATTCATTATCATACCACATTGGTCCAGCAAAGAAAGTGATAGAATAAAAAAAATATGACCTACGTTTCAATGTGGATAAGATAGATACAGGACTCGATTATATTTCATAACCAGCAACAGCAGTAGGCATGATACATCCACTGCTGGATAAAGGCCTCCCCAATCCATTGCCCTCTCTCAGGGTCTATATAAAGCTCAGAAAAGAATTGTATCCCCACTGAAATCAAATGGTGTGAAGCACACCTCTGTTTACATTCCTGAACCAGTGGAAGAAATTCCACACTCCTAAGGTACAGTTGTTGAGAACAATATTTTATTTACAGATTTTGCCACTGGTTGGCAGACGTGCAGTGTGGTCAAAGATGGCGGTGCCCTTGCACAACCGCATTTCAGCAAAGCAGAGACGTCATTAGTTTTTGTCCTCGAAACACGTAAAGAGGAAGGAAATTCAACAACAAATGAAGCTGCAGTGGGGTTAAAAACTAGGTGTTGTCTAAGACGAGCAGTGGTTGCGCACTGAGAATGGGTGCCCACATCTTGCACGAGCAATGAAGATTTTGTTTGAAAAGTATAGATCGGATGTGGTGGAATATGCGGCACAAAGGACAAGCTCGACGAACGATACAGTACTTCTATGTCCCTGGCATTGGGACGTTTGTGGGCAGCTGGGACAAACGTATTCTAGAAAAAGTTGACGACGTGGAGATGGAGTGAAGGAAACAGCTTGTGTAAGAGCTTGGTGGATTTTTGTCTTGGGAGACCGTGAAAAATAGTGATGGCTGGGGAAGGCCTTAATCCAGAAGTGGATAGATCATGGCTGATAAGGACTACTCAGTATGGAGATAAACGTCTCGTTTGTCACATTGAGGCTAGAAAATGTTCTCTAAAAAAATAACTTTTGTCTCATTACGTACTGAAGTACCATCGTAAAATGTAATGTATATGAAGATGTTGGGTGGAAGATAACTGCTTATGTTGATGGCACACAAAATGTAATGGGTGTGTTTCATGACAACATTGAGTGCATGTTGATAAATCACACGTGTTCCTGTAATGTCCCCTGCATGCAGCTGGTTAGTGCCTCACAACTCATCTGTCATGTCAATAAAGTGCACTTGCATTACTTTTACACGTGTGCAGCCCATTTGTCAATCCACTGCTTGATGAAGGCCTAAACGCGCCGTGTGGGTCATGTGGGCTGTTTGACCATACGTCGCTACGCGGGTCAATGCAGGTTGAAGGTGGGGAGCACAGACTTTGGAGCACAGAAATACTGTACCACAATGAATTCTACTGCACTGCCCTCTGCTCATAATGTAGCTACAGGGTACGTATTACTTTTACGTTAGTAAAAAGGAACTTAAGACATCAAAGCGCACTTTGCACGGGTTGTGTCATGGGACAAAGATTCTCAACAGCAACGCTTCGCAAAACGCCAGCCTTCATGAACCCCTCACGGTTCAGCATTTCATTATTACCAACTATCACACCGCTTAATCTTGTAGACTCTACAAGTTTAGGATAGGCTCCGGATCACCGCGACCCTCTACATTCTACAATGTATCCCGGGAGACACAGGGCGCAAGGCAGGGCTATACCCAGAACGGGACGCCAGTCCATCACAGGGCATCGGGGGCAATTTAGTCCACAGGCCAATTAACCTATGCAACAGCATGTCTTTGAACTGTGGGAGAAAACCGGAGTGCCCAGCGAAAACCCACGCGGACACGGGGAGAACAAGCAAACTCCACACGGAAAGGCACCCGAGCCGATATTCGAACCCGGGGACTTCTTGCTGTGAGGCGGCAGCGCTACCCACTGCGCCACCGTGCCGCCCCGTATAGCTACATGGAAACGTTAATCATCAAAAGCTGCACGGTCGGGGTGGACGGTGGGTGAGTGAGTGAATTTTGAGAAGCACCTTAATCATTGCACAAGGGAGAACTGGTGCGAAACAGAAAAACAAACGGGCATTGCGCCAACAACAACTGCAAGCTACTCCCAGCCAAAGGGTTTATACCACCAATATCCGTTTGTACCACAACATCTGTAACGTCATAATCCGTTACTAACACGTGTTGGAAAGCGATAGGTTCTAAGCAGATGAGCGTCTGACTTCACCAAAGGGCACCGTCGAAACAAAGTGACCACACAGGTGACGGTGGCTCGTAATAATAGGGTAGACCTGCGGCTTCTCATGACTTCATTTTCCTCCGTTGTTTGGCAAGGAAATAATTGCTTTTCCCTAGGGTGGAGACGGCGGCTAAGTCACCTATCGTCTAAAAATAGAACTCTGAGACTTTAGGGCGCGTTTCGCACACCTCACCGCATTTGTACAATTGGGTCAGGTTCGTAGTAACGTAAACGCCATTAGAAAATTGAGCTATCAGACTTCTCAGCTGCTCAAAGAATCGTATGACTCCCGGATCGATTTGTGTTAACCAGGTCACAATGACCCGCTCGAATAGAATGTAGATAAGGAAAGTATTTCTAGGAATCTACCCTACTTTCTCAATCCCTGAGCTACCTATGATGTGTTTAAGTTTTATCCCATCGCAATGTATGGCTGTGTTTTTTATTTGTTTTTATGATCGGTTATGTGCAATGCTGTGTGCAAATGTTTTTTTGTTTGGTTCATCTGTTATTATTATATACTTTTGATTTTAATTTACTTTTGTCAATGAGCATGTTTGTGTCCCATGAATCCCGTAAAGAGGTTCAGATCTAATTCGTCCTCCTAATGATAATAGCATTTTATAGAGCGCCTTTCACCCCAGGGTCACGAAGCGCTAATGTTGTTAGGCCATGGCCAGGAATTGAATTGAGCTCACTGGGGCTCAATACACAGCGTGTGAAACGCTACGCTACCCCTGGCCCCAAAGTATTTATACTGTGAACTTATTTACGTGAAAGGAATGCCGAACACGAGTTTACCGCGCACATAAACCATTGACAAGCTCTGCTACCTTACAAAACGCACACCAACGTTATGTAATGTACAACAGTATTAAGGGAACGCTGTCTAAAAGAATGCCAGCGCTCCTGAAGAAGTGGATCATTAAACGCAATGCTAGGCTGTAAACAAATAAATACAAACAGCCAGTGTCCGTCCACGTTAAAATGTCAAACATTAACTCGAGCGGCGTCTGAAATAAAAGTGGTGTAAGTGTTAAGCACCCGGCCACATTGGCACCCTACCTTTGCCCGACGGAATATGGGGGATTTGGAGACACGCTCTGACCGGCAGCAAGCAGGCACCGTGTGATGATTGCCAGGCAAGAGCAGCGGGCAAGTTGACACACGCTAAGCAGCCGCGGGCCGGCTTCCCACCCACGTCTCTCGCGCTTCTCTCACGAACTCCTCAAAATCAAAGGCAGCTGCGTCGCACATTAACGCTCCAGAGAATCCGCGTACAGTGGCGGAACGGCGAGCCGGAGGAACATCGTCCAGAAGAGGCAACACTGAGAGCCGGTGGAGAGGAAACGCTCCTTCGGCGCCAAGCATCGCTCGCAAACTGGGCAGGGCTGGGTGACGACCGCACCGCCCGTGTTGTTTGCGGGGCCGATTAGACGTGGCTGTGGGATGGACCCGAAAAGCTTTGACACTCTGCCAGAACGTCCCCGCTCGCTCGCTCTCTCTCTCTCTCTGGATCACCGCATCTCCCGATTTTGCGGTCGAGCGTCGCTTCACGTCGCCCTGTCCAATACGACATATGGCGTAATCATTCATTCATTTATTCTCACAACCGCTTAAATCCTGTACGGGGTTTGAGGTGAGCCGGAGCCTATCCCGGCAGACACGCGACGCAAGGCAGGGCTAAACCCCAGGATAGGACGCCAGTCCATCGCAGGGCACCGGGAGGGGAATTTAGTCAGCAGGCTGATTAACCTATGCAGCAGCATGTATTTGGACTGTGGGAGGAAACCGAAGTGCCAGGCGAAAACCCACGTGGACACACGGAGAACGTGCAAACTCCACGCAGAAAGGCACCCGAGCCAGGATACGAACCAGGGACCTTCTTGCTGTGAGGCGGCAGCGCTCCGCGCCACCGTGCCGCACCTGGCCTAATAATATCGGTGGAAATGTTCAGCTACCTGCGATGTCGTCATTCGAAACAGGTCGGGCGAGAAATGCGGCAATGTGACTCAATATAATTTCGTTGCACGTGTGTTGTTTAAAGGGGAGAAAACCCACAAAAAATCCCATCCTTTTTTTCCCTCCTACGTAAATGTTCCAGCAGATTCGCACATGGAAATAAATAATGATATCGCGGTCGCAAAAGCAACCAAACAGGTCTATTTTAATGCATTTCATGCAGCAAAAAAAGAGGCATCAGGTTTCCGCAGACATGCTGCAGATAAGGCGCTACATCACAGCGTGCCGTCTCAGCTTCATTTTCAATTAATACCGGTTGATTAAGGCACGTAACGTGGAACGAGTAAAAGGTACCCTTACCTGACTGCTTTACCGCCGAAGTCGTCCTTCGGTACCGGCACACAATGTTAAAGGGCGCTCGTGTCACCACGACTGCTCGGACCTTTGGCGTTGTGCCCATGGCCATTCTGAATCGTTTGTATATTCCTCAGGGTTCGCGACGGACCATTAATGCAAGACAATGCTTCTCAGGAACGCTGCGTTACGATCATTCACGTTCACAAAGGAACGGTTTCGATGATTGCTTCTAAAATGAAGCGAACGGGTTAGAGCTCAAGTCTTCCGATTTTTTTCCACGAAAGGATATCAAACGCAAACAACGCGTATCAGCCAATTCTACGAGAGTCGCACAACGAGACGCGAAGCACAAGTGTTCATTCAGGCACTGCGCGAACGAACCTTGTCAACATTCAACCCTGCACCAACCCTGGCCACCCCCATCGCCGCTCCCCTCTATAAATTTCAAAAAACCGCATCGTTCTTGAAGTGGCTGTCCACTTCCGTGCCATGCAGTGCCAGCCTCTGAAGCAATGCACGCCTGCTGCATCAAGTCCATTTAGTTTTGAGGAGTGACTTGGTATTGCTTAAGCCGGCGATGAGGAGACTTTACTTACAGAGGGGAAAATCGGCCTTTCAAATACATTTTCATGGGCCACACAAATCACACACTTTACTGATATCCAATGATAATGTTTAAACTGTATGCCCGTGTCGACCAAGTATAAAGAAGCCCTTGCATTGACAGGATTGCTTGAACTGTGCTAAGATTATTAACAGTCTAGCCCGGTCGAAAAAAAGATGGTAAGAGTGATGCATAAATATCGTTTGCAGGCCTTTTTTGAAGTGGTCGGCCTCATGTGGGCCCTATGAAATGAAGTCACAAGCAATCTGTTCTCCACCACTGCTCCAAACTCTTTTCGAAGTCAGCTGAGGCCCATCTGAGAGAAAAAAAATCTATTTTCTTCAACAGCACACTTGAAAAAAAACAACAAAGTACAGTGAGCACGAAATAATGAATCACATCACCACCAACCGAAGTATACTCGCCAATGATGTGGGCACAATCTGGCCTTTCCATTTCGCAATATAGCCTTTCTGTTTCGCTTAGTGGCACAGCAACGCTGATGATTTGGAAGTGGTGCATGGGGAGATGATGACAGGTTGAGAAATTATCTAAATGCAAAGACATGGAACAATTAATCCCCCTTCCTTGTGATTCCATGAACTGCAACAATTTGGGGAGGTGATTAAGTTCAAGAACCAATTCTTTGTTGTCTTGTTTTCCGTACATCATTTACATTGATTCTCATTTCTGATGTCTTGCGCAGTTAAGTTTGTTCCATTAACCTAAATGACACTAGCATATAATCTGCAAAGGCTTACAGAATTGTGTCAATCCATTGCTGGGTGAAGGTTTTTGCACTGTGTTTTCTACCTGTGTGGGTTTGATCTGGACAGGTGGCAACCAGGCAGCCTGGGAACTGGCATTGTGTTCGGGTGGTAAGAAGTGATTTGTAATGTGATCTGGTGATACTACTAATAATAATCAACTTTTGTAACGCGCGCATTTTCACCGGGCGCGTTGCACCCGTTGATTCGGAGGCGCGGAGCCCTGCTCAGTCGGTTGTGAGTCGGTGAAAAGGTGACTTTTTAAGAGTTTTTTTTAAGACTGTAGGGGACTGTGTTTGACGCAATAGGTGTGGCAGACTGTTCCAGGTTGTTACAACACAGTTGTTGTAGACCTAGATGGCAACCCTACTTCCAGCGCAATTATAACTTTGTAGGCGGTGTCCCTCTGTATCAATGCGGTACCCTACTCGGCCCTATTTAAGCACATAATCAGCAGCAGGCAGCACATACCACGCGGACACTAACGGCACAGCTGCTGCCACCGTGCAGGGCCCTTCGTAATCTTGTTTAAGAGGACCACATGTGTCGTTTTTAGAAATCTTTGTATATACTGTAATCTGTGCATTGCATCCACATGGTTATTTTTCTTTTAAGCCAAATGCTAACGCTTACTCTGGGCTGTATATTTTTCTAGCAGGTTAACTCCCCACTGTCTGAACTGTGATAGAGTGCAATTTGTTTATATGCACGACTTATTTGTCTCATATCTCGCCGTTATTGCAGTGCTGTAAAGCAGCAGCTTATTCGCCCCTAATTGTCTCTCAATTATCTTTCAATTATGTCTCACTTCAGGACCCACCCACTGCCAATTAAATGCCCATTTAACTGTTTTTCTGTGATATTTTTGGGGGGTTATTATGGTCAATTGTAGCTTTCGGCACCAATTTAAATACAATTCTCACATAAGTGTAGTTTTTATATTCAAGCTTGGGAGACCTCCAACACAGTTTTAATTTTCACCAAACTATAGCCCGACCTACAATGTGTGTTGCAATATTTCTTTCACATGCAAATGGAAAAACATGACAGCGGTCACCGTGTGATGTAAAGTGCACCCCTTTTATTATCCGTCCACCGTTGGATGATGCCCTCCCTACAACCTGGCCAGGCATCGCGGTTCTTTGGTCTGACTTCACCACGCTGATCAGTGCAGGTTGGTGAAGAGGTTGAACAGGCCTGGTTCAGATCCCGCTCGCCACTGATACAAGCCGTGCTCTAGATGAAACCCATGTCACGGGGGTTCAGCATATAGAGCAGCCATTCTCAACCGGTGGGTCGCGAGTGACCTGTGGGCCTCAAGTACCACCTATTGGTCCGTGGAAACCAGACCCAAGTGGGCCCTTAGGTGCCAAAGGTTGAGAACCCCTGGTGTAATGCATTAACCACGGTGCTACGGACGATGTGTAAAAATGACAAGGACCAACATTTCGAAATGGCATGGTTCACGCTCATCGTATTTACTCAAAATGACAGTGAATATATTACTTATCACCTGCTTTTAATCCTGAAGATTCCACAGTACCATGGTGGGCACCAGCTTTCCCAAAGGCTAACCACTGTTGCCTCCAAAAAATTAGTACGATACTCATTTTATTGAGTCGGGGAGGAGGGACCAGGATTTGAACTCACAATATTCTGTTTGTGAGCACACTCACTCTAACCACTGCACCACCTAGTGACACAATTCTATTTACCCGCCAAGTAGGCGCGTCGCAGCCGCGGGTGTTGCGACACCCGCACTTTCACAGAAACATGATTCCATCCTCCCCACCTTTTCCTGAGGTAGTCTCATAGCATATGTTGCGACACCCGCACTTTCACAGAAACATGATTCCATCCCCCCCATTTTTTCCTGCAACTCCCGCCGCTGCGACGCGCCTGCCGCCAAGTATCACATAAGCCATTACTGTAAGTGACTGCAGTTAAGTGGATGCATGCTAGGCACATTTTAAATCTATTACTAGCTTTAAAACTACATTTCATTACACTGTAATGTGTCTGGACTCGGCGGAAATATGACAAACGTGGCAGTAAAATATTAATTTAAACAAAACGCCGGTTACACCGCACCGCAATAACTTGACAGACTTGAATATTTAAACATCGGCCTGTGTCACTTAAAATTCAAGCGCCTGGAAAAAGGCCACCCACTCTCTATAAACATAATTAATGAGCAAGCACATTTCAGACTGACTACAGGATACTGTATCCATACACAGGAAGGGATAAAGGGACCTCATCTTTCCATTTTGCCAGCAAGCGTTTGTTCCTTGGCAAGGGACATGGCAAGGGGTGTATAGCTGGCACCGGACAGGAGACTGCGTCTTCCTTCCTCATTACTCACGCACAAAACAAAACACAGCACGCTGGTTGCTCTGACCTGTGGGAATCTCGCTGGCAGGGTTAGGCGGATGACTGGTGTTTAAACATTTTGCTGCGTTGTTACCTACTTCAGTGGCACGCGCTTCATAACAATGGTAATGGGTCTGCAAACACTCAAGCCGACAAACAGGGGAAATACAGCAAAAAATAGAAGTTTTTGGCTTCGAATATTCTTCTTCTTTGCGATTCTTCGAATCGCGATGGTTAAATTACAGTTTCCCATTTCCTTACACAGCCCATTGCATTTTCATTGAACTCCGCAAGGTCTTTTGAGCTGCAGAGGTTGGGTAGTAGAGCACAGACAAGGCAGCGTTCCATAATATGGTCTGCTTCTCCACATTCACAGGTGGTTGGGCCGGTCTTGTAGCCCCATCTGACCAAAGCATCTTTTGATCGTCTCGTTCTAGTTCTCAGGCGGTTGAGTGTCTTCCACTGAATCCATCGTGCATCTGAGCCAGGAGGGAAGTCTTCAGCAGGTGGGATTCCCGTGCCAGTTGCAGGAGGGTCATGTCATGCTGCTTTTATTGATGACTGTCATTTGAAGCAGATGGTGCGATTGAGTGCTTTCCGTTGCATTGACGCCTCAAATCACATCGTGCGTTCGTTAAAAAAAATGGGTGGAGAAATAACGGAGCAGTTCCTTTGAACCCGGCCAACTAAGTTCCATTCCCGGTCAAAGTGATATCCGAACTATTGCTGGGCACCCTTCCTGCTTCCCTGCACTGCTTCAAAGGGTGGTGGGTCAGTGGTGCAGTGATTAGCACACGGTGCTATGAACCCGGTCGCCCGAGTTTTATTCCGGACAATAGATAACATCAGCTGTTAGTGATATCCGAGCTGGTGCTGCCCTCTCCTCTGACCAAACCCAGACCCCCTCCGATTTCACAAACTCATGTTTGCTGAAACTCGCACGACCGATAGCGAAAGGAGAAGTTTTTCATCCAGCAGCGGATTAACAGCGGTCTGTAAATCATTAATTGTACTATATCAAGGTGTATGGCAGCCAACAACAGGTACACTCACGCCGCGGGTTATTTACCATGCGGCTATAAATGCTGCACGCAATAATACATCTGAACAATACGGCCATTCACGCAATCATTATCAGCTGAAAGCATTCAACTGAGAATGTTTTGACTTGCGTTCGTGCGGCATATGCTATGGGCTAAGAAAAACACTCATGGCACAAAGAAACTGAGAACTCAGTAGACCGTTTAGCAGCTATTAGGGGCTTTAAACACAGCTGACCAATTGTAGATTAAGGCTGTGATCCCGAGCAGACAGCCAATGGTTGGAGAATGTGGACGCTGGCAGCCAATCGCCAGTTGAGAATGGATGATATATTCTGTTGTCAGACGAGATCCATGTTGTACCAACCAAACAATGCCCTTTCACATACAGCACTAAGTGCTGTTGCTGGTCTGTGATTATGGCAGCCCTCTATTCAGCAGGGAATTGATTAGCGCTGACTATGGTGATGTACAGATAATACATTATCACGCCCAATAATGTGTTATCACATACTGCTGATCTGTAAAAGAAATCCGGTAGTGGATTCCATTGCTGATGGTGATTATGATTGAAATATGTACACGTTTAGTCGCCTATAACTTACTAGGGTAAAGTGCTCCATACCATGGTGTAATTTTGAGACACTGCTAAATTCCCCGTGAGGCAATACACTTACACTATAGACTCGGACACGGATATACTCT
>JAZEWU010000007.1:4013501-4027145 GCA_036362915.1 Geotria australis | reverse complement strand
GTTCGGGAGGTCCACAAAGTACTGGTGAAGGCACCGCCTTTTTTATTTTTGTTGTTGAAATCAATTGACTTTTTTCAATCCCATATTTCAGAACTCTTCAGTCTTCTAACGCCTTCCTTTCTCATCGTTCCATTTTCTGCAGAATACAACATACCCTCCGTACCAGAAGCTCGACGGTTCTATTCTTCACATCTCGTTTAATCACCGTACTAGCATTTTGTTCCGGCCGAATACTCCATTAATCATAGCTCTGATTTTGCCATCTGCCTTTGTGCTCCCGAGCTGTTTAAACTGCTTGTCCTATCCCAGCTGTTTTCCTTCAACAGTGATGTTCAACTTTGCGCAGCTGTTAAATAATGCAGCTAAACATGCATTTCATGGCGGAGGGAAGGGCATGCTTAGAGCCCAGGCATCTGTGTCGCACACGGGCGTATATGCCAACACTGGGGGGTCTGAGAGAAACGGCATTTCGATCCTCTATATGTCCTGTACATATGGCAGAATTGACAATGAAGTTGAATTGAATCGAAAAATAGATCCGGTTAGCATGGGCAATGAACGAAATGGCCCTCTCGTCTTAGCACGCCCTGCCTTGCGCCCTGTGTCTGCCGGGATAGGCTCCGGCTCACCGCGACCCTGTACAGGATTAAGCGGTCTCTGACAATTGATGGATGGATGGTCTTAGCACGGCACCTGGGCCCCTCTGGCCCACGGCGCGCGGTGTAATTGCGCGGTCTGCACACTTGGTAGCAGCTATAACCAGGGCTCCATTTATCTCAGGTCTCCCCGGATTGGCAACTCCGGAATGTATTCCGGTATCTGGGACAACACATCAAGTTAGACTGCTGGTCTACTATCATCCATCCATCCATTGTCAGAAACCGCTTAATCCTGGACAGGGTCGTGGTGAGCCGGAGGCTATCCCGGCAGACACAGGGCGCAAGGCCGGGCTATACCCACGATGGGACGCCAGTCCATCACAGGGCACCGGGGGCAAGTTAGTCCGCAGGCCAATTAACCAATGCAGCAAGATGTCTTTGGACTATGGGAAGAACCCGGAGTGACCGTCGAAAACCCACGCGGACACGGGGAGAATATTCAAACTCCACACAGAAAGACACCCGAGCCGGGATCTGAACCGGCGGTACTCACCGCGCCACCGTGCCGCCTCGTCTGCACACTTGACAGCCACAACCAGGGCTTTATTTCTGCCAGGTCTCTCCGGATTGGCTAGCCTGGTATATATTCCGGCATCCGGGACACCGCGTGCAGTTGGACCGCTGGTCGTCTACGAGCGACGTGGAAAACATTCGGTGACAGATCGGGTCCTTGACTCTGCGACTGTCACACTCACCACGTGGTTGTACCTTGAGAGCATAAACACCCAGCCCTCTCTCTCTTCCTCGCTGGTGTAGACAAGCATTACCTCTACCACCCGCGGAGAGTTCGGAAAATAAATAGCCCGTGCGTCTGGGTGAACATCTGGCAGTTCTGCACAGCCATATGGCTTCCTATTAGGATATCTAGGGAGAGACAGGGAGGGGAAATGTCGTGGGAATGTGGAGGATCAGGCTGCTGTGCTGATGTAGGTCTTCACGGCTCGATGTCTGAGAATTGCTTTGCAAAGTTGTTCTTTCGGCATAGCCGTGTCGAGCGCTCCCTCTCTCTCCTACGCGACGAATCGCCTCCCACGTTGGAGGCATCGTCAGGCGTCCTGACCCAATCACTCGGAAATGGACGCACTTGAGGATGCCTCCAACGTGGGAGGTGAAACGTCGCGAAGGAGAGAAAGGGAAGCGCTCGACACGGCTATCCTGAAGCTTTGAATAGCGGCTATCCATCTTGCTGTTCAGTATCTATAGTTCAGTTTGGAAAACATCACTCCAAACTGCTCTCATCCACCATTTTGTGTCATTATTACAATCCCGTTCCCCCTTTAATAATTGCTCTGGGTACATATCCTGTGAGGTGTGCAGCCTCTAGGTCAGTGGTTCCCAAACTTTCTCGGTTCACGGCGCCCTTAGTGTATCAGGATTTTTTCCACGGCGCCCAAAGTCAGAAAATATACGGCATATGTAGAAAATTTGGAATATCCCACGGCTGCGGCGTCCCTAAGCGCCGCGGCAAACAATTTGTCTTAGGTGGATGAATTGTGGCATCTCGAGACCTCTGAGCGGTGGAAATGGCTCGGACAGACCTGCACTCAGCAGTGGATAGATCATAGCTGATCATGACGATAGTGAGGGCCGACGTTTATCATATTTTCAAGTGACGACACCTGTGTTTACTGCACGAATGCATGCGTTTAGTTTGTAATGCACAACATGCCGTGCCGCATCGTTTGAAAGCGATTCAAGTTTAAAGCTCTACTGCTCTCTGCTGTTGGAATTGGTTAACACACGACATGTACTCGGCACGATCATTGTATGCATCTCATCCCATTGTCAGAAACAGCTTAATCCTGTACAGAGTTGCGGTGAACCGGAGCCTATCCCGGCAGGCACAGGGCGAAAGGCAGGGCTATAGCCAGGATGGGACGTCAGTCCATCACAGGGCACCGGGGGCAATTTAGTCAGCAGGCCAATTATCCTATGCATCAGCATGTCTTTGGACTGTGGGAGGAAACCGGAGTGCCCGGCGAAAACCCACGCGGACACGGGAAGAACATGCAAACTCCACACAGAAAGGCCCCCGAGCCGGGATTCGAACCCGGTTACTTCTTGCAGTGAGGCGGCAGCGCTACTTACTGCGCCACCGTGCAACCCTACCATTGCATAAGTGCATATGCTGGGGGTCAAGGTAGAAGCGTTCACGTCGCGATCCCTGTCAGGTAATACTTGGTGTTGCCTGCGAATTCTCACAAACACTTCGAAGCCGAGCAGAAAGACAACGATGTCCAGAAGCTGACCATCGTGCTTCGAAGAATCGCAAAGAAGAATAAGTGCATATGCTATTTGCAAATGGAATATTGTAACCTATAAACAATGTTACTTTACAGCCCTTTATCAATTTACTAATAGACTAAGGCCTCCCAATGCCGGGCCAGAGATGGGGGTTGTTTGACCATACTTCACCACGCTGGTCAGGGGGTCGGAGAATGTGGTGTTGTACCCAGGGTCGGTTTATACATCACTTGCCACCGATGTTAAACCGTGCTCTGGAATCAACACGGTGCGCTGAGACCTTAATCCAGCAATGGATTGATCAAGGGCTGGACTTTAGCGCTATGCGATGTGTGCGACGGCCCGATGCAATGTTATCGTATTCCAACAGAGGGCAATATGTGACAAAGTATAAATCACAAATCACGAGAGGCACCAAAGATTTGTCTTAACACTGTATTCAGATCCACGTATTATTTTGTCTCAAGGTCTGTGACTTTAGTAATGCTGGCAACGATTTTACTGACGTGCCCAACAAAAACAACCGTCCTTCGCCACTAAGTGGCGGTGACGTCACCACGTGAAGTGTCGAAGGCTCGTCGACAGGAGGTCACAGGACAGACCCAGGTGTCATGGGCTGCCTGACTGAGATGACTGGCAGATACACCACCTGAGCTCCCTACTGTGCCAACTTGCTGTGCTTTGGCCGCTCGGCGCTCGGCTTTGCTGTTGTGAGCGTCGCTCCTCTGCCCTCCGTGCCCGCACACACCCCCAAGAGCAAACTTAAAATTATAGGCTCTTTCTTTAAAGACTTCACATGTTTTCGTGCTGGTTTTGGATATGACAAATCTGGAATTTGATTCAAAACGAATAATAATCAGGTGTTAGTCTCCTTTGGAAGACTGTCCTTCGTTACCAAACGGACATCCGCGAAATAAATAAAAATTGGCACAGAAACAAAAACAACACGCGAGGAATGGAAAATATTACACAAGTCACGGCTGCTCTTCAAAGCTTTTATTTCGCGATGGCCGTGTCAGGCGCGCTCCCTCTCTCGCTCGCTCGACCAGGCTATCCCGAAAGAACAGAGCAACAATCATAAATCGTCTTTACGCAAAGAAAATTCCCCGCAGTTTGAGCCACAAACCATTGACTGCTTTAGTGGGATTTTAATACTACGCAGAACAAAACGGCTACCCACGCTTGCGTCGTAACAGGCAGCAATATTAATGCAGTACTGTATTGACCGTGTGATGTGCGAGATATAATCACAAAATTACTCTGTTTATCACCAATGGGTCTTTCTCTCAGTGTGTAAAGCACTATGCAAGCCTAACAATTAAATAATGCTGCATTAAAGTAATTTAATGTACCGCTCTAGGATAGCGTATTCCATTACTATAATGCAGCATTTTTAATTGGTGTACAGCACTATGCAGAGAGAAGGCAAGCATTTGGTTGTAAACACATTAAAGCAATTTCATGATTGTATCGTGTTAGCACCGTAACATGTAAAAATGCTGTAGACTATCATTTGAAATGTCATTACTTGCCTCTATGTTCAGGATGTATTGTAAGGGTACAGCCCTGCATTATCTTGTTCACGCCACTGCTGGCTGAAGGGCCTTAACTGCAGGGAGCTCGAAAGGGCCCCTCTGTACGGTATTTGGCCTACTCTTCCACATCTTAGAAGAGATGGGTGTTCTTAAACTTTACCCCATCACACGGTGTTCTGCCAATTGACTGTGTTGTACTTCTGGTCACTATGTATCTTTAATTATTAATGTTAACTCCCCTGTAATCTTATTTTTTATTTGGCCAGATTATGTGCAATGCTGCGTGTAAATGGTTTTTGTATTGTTTTTGTTTGGTAATACATTCCAAATGGCTGTGTTGTAATACCCCAAGACAGCGTGTGTTTCAGAACTCTTTAAAAAATGCGTTGTATGAAGAATTACTTTCGGAGTATAGACTAGACTCTATACTAATTTGTTTACTTTTAGAAAAAAAAAATCAATGCGCTAGAGATTACCAAATGTTGTCCTGCCTGCAAAGTCAAATAAAGATCGTACTGCATTAAATATGTTGGAGACTCTCCAACGACAGCTATCACTTTTGTTATTTGCATTTAGAAAGTAAGTCTTCTTCAATATCCAGGACTGAGTGGGGCATGCAAGAATGTATGATATTTAATGTACAATTATTACGGACAGTTAATGTGCAGCCCCTTTGCCAATTGACTGTTGGATGGAGGCCTTCCCAGGCCATTTTAGCCATGGGAGTCGGCTGACCATACTTCACCAGAGTCGTCATAACTGGTTGATGAAAGAGGTCTGGGTGGGGAGACTGTGACCCATGTTGATATCACTCAGCACTGCTCTTGTCGATGGCTGAGAATTAAACAGAGGTCAGTAGCTTCAAAGTTCAGAGTGCAAAACTACTGCTCCACCGTTCCACCCCATGTGATACAATAACTATACCATTATGATAATATAATAATATACATTTATATAGCGCCTTTCACCCGAGGGTCACAAAGCGCTGCAAAGATGTTCTTTCGTGATATCCGAGTCGGGTGCCCCCTCCTCTTACCGTCGCGACGTTTCGCCTCCCACGTTCTGAGGATGCCTCCAGCGTGGGAGGCGAAACATAGCTTATCCCAAAAGAACAACTTTGGAAAGTAATTCTCATACATCGAGCAGCGAAAACCTACATCAGTACAATAACGATACCATGCTGCTGGTAGCTGAGCTGAGCAGGGGTGTCCTAAAAATATAATCAAACCGCAGTTTCATGTTTGCAAGAGTACGGTTCCATATTTGGTTTTTTTGTCAATTATGTGCAATGCCTATGTATAAATGTTTTTGTTTTTGTTTGGTTAATTTGTTATTATTATATTTTTATTTATTTTTGTCAATTCGCGTGTTTGTTGTGTTGCAGGGATCCCGTAACGAGCTTGCACGCTCACTGGGTATTTTTCTACTGTAATGTAAACATCTATATATCTACCTTATGACACCATGGCCGTGATGTCTTGCGGGGCATTATGCCCTTTTTGCGCATTGTGTGAAAATGACAATAAATATTCAGCACTCGTGTATGAAATAAAAAATAACTTACTCGCTACAAAGGCCAGATGTCACGCATTATCATACAAGCTAGAGCTTCTCACAGCCAATCTCGACAAGCAAACCTAGCTCGATAAACGAATGCCTGTACTGACGATGCGTTTGATGAATGTGAAATTGCTGCCCAAAGGCAATACTCGCAATTTGCTAACCTGGAATGGACTCATATCAAAGGTCACATCTGTGTAGTGATTCCAGCGGGCCGAGATGCTTGCCGGCTTCACCGTGTCACTTGCAAAGCGTTCCGCAATGAGGTCACGGCTCGCAACGGACACCGTCTCAAGCAAAAGGTGTGACTTGCAAGAGATTGTTTTGCAATGCACGAATGCGCATGCACATCCCAAATGAAGCGCGGTCGTGCTGCGGCCAATCCGTGGTAAGATGACCCGGATGTTCGTTCATGGATAACGTTTTTGTTAGAATTGCTCATAAGTGCTGCTCTTTCGGGATTGCTGCGTCGAGCATTCTTCCTCTTTCCTTCGGGACGGTTCGCCTCGCACGTTGGAGATAGATACATGTTTATTATTACAGCAAGAAAATCCCCTGTGAGCTTACAAGCTCTGGAAGCAAATTGTTTTATATTTTTTCTCTCTCTCTCGAAACGGGCTAACGGTGTCACGATATGAAATGGAGAAAAGCCGGGATGGAATTCTGTTAAAGAATGGCGCATGGAAGGCTATATGACTGTGGAACAGGTGACCTCTTTTAACCACACTCAGGATGCTGCACTTTATCACACACCCTACGGTGCAGATATGTGCTAAAGCGTTCCAACGAATGTTTAACGTTTTCAGGTGTAATTTTTGGCGAGATCACGTGAAAAGCCACATTTCTGAGCAGACAGAGATGATGCACCCAACTCTACGGTGCCTGACAATAAGGTTGAACCAAATGCGTCTGCCTGACTTCACGATTTACAATGAACAAAAAACCGCACGCGTTTCACTACTGCCTATTACTGTTGTAAAAAAACAAATCTAATTCGCAATATATCCGCTTCTCAGAGCACAGTGTCGCTTTAAAGAATATTTGGATTCTTGGTATGGTCCCAACTGTGATCGAGATTAATGCCTTAGGCCGTGTGCAGCCTGCAGGGTGAAATGTTGATATGATCTACCTGTCATGATAAATATTGCCAACCCCTCCCCTCTAGCTGCCGGCCGGCATCCACAATGTCCTGCGTGGCCCGAACACCACAACTGACCGTAGACAAAGGCGGTTTAAGCTGGCGAACAAATTAATATTGTGGCGCTGTAGGTAATCACGTCGATCACCTTGCGTCGTTATCATTTTTTATTTTCTTTCTGCTCTTCTAGCCGGTTGAAGAGTGCAGCGATTGTCCACGATTTGAGGAAGATAATGCGACATTTACCCGACGCTCACTCGCATGTCAATCAATAATATTATGTTGGTGAATTCGTGCGTTTGTTCTTTCGCAGGAATCCCGCTTCCGGAGCTTGTAAGCTCACTGGGTATTTGCTGCTGTTATAATAAACATCTATATAACTAATATCTTACGAGCTGCTCTTTCGGGATAGTCGCGTCGAGCGTCCCTCCTCTCTCCTTTGCGATGTTTCACCTCTCACGCATTGTCTGCCTTTTATTTGTAACTCGAAAACCACGAGCGGTACAAGGATTATGAAGACACACAAAATTGGCAATTTATCTTTAGATTTTCCAGAATGCAAGCCTGCTTTTGGACAGGTCGTAACCTGACCTACGGATGGGACACTCGTTTCATATCAACATGGAGCAATGCCTCGGCGTGCAATCTACCGTGTGTGGCCACTAGGAGTCATTAGGCGCGCAAATAGCTCAGTCTCAGCTGTACATTTCCAGACGCCGGGAGCCTTCATTCCGTAAATGTTTCTAATATTCACCTAATTGCACAATTTAACGCTGTAAATGTGTTAAATTCGTCGTATTATCTTATCATTTTATACATTGTTACGATGTTGGTTAATTCGCACATGTGTTGTATCGCGGGGTTTTTTCTGATGTAATAATACACATCTATTTATCTGCGTGAGGGATGTATCGGAAACATTGACTCGGCCAAGAGAAATGGGACAAATGCTGAAATTAGCATTCGGGAGCGGCAAGCTGAAACTTACACTGAGAGATAAACAGAGGAACAAGTGGCAAATCGGGTGAATTGATATTGACTGCATAAAAATAAGTGGATTTGGGCAGGGTCATCCAGCAGTGGATTGATCGTCATCATGCTTCCTGATGATGTGTGTCAATAGATAATTTGAAAATGGCAATGGTGTGGTCGGTCAGTGATCGTTTCACGACTGCAGTACATTTTGTCTGCGTGGCAAGGCGGCGCAGGGCTAACATCGGCACCTCACAGAATAAAGGTCTTGCCCGAGGCGGTTCGATTCCCGCCTGGGGCGCCTTTCTGTGTGGAGTTTGTGTGTTCTCCTCATGGGCTGCGTGAATTTTCTCCGGGTTCTCCGGTTTCCTCCCACAACTTAAAAAAACACGACCTCATTAATTGGCCGATAACGGCATAATATGTAGGACGCAGTCTGTGGCAAAATGTTGGCGCTGGCAAACCGCCTGACTGGTACCTCCGCCTCTCTGCGACTACCGCCCGCCTCTGAGTCGTTCTCTCTTCTCATTAATACCTTCGAAATTGAATTAATATGTGCGCGTTAAACATAGCATTAATTATTATTGTCTCGTGTCTCAATGAGCAAGGCTCCCAAGTATATTTGCCACGCTCTTTTTGGGATAGCCGTGGCGAGTGTGCCTCCCCTCTCCTTCACGACGTTTCGCCTGGTACTGTGGGCGGCGAAAACTCACAAACGAGGCAGGAGGAACGCTCGACACAGCTGTCCCAAAAGTCCAGCTCTCGAGAGCAAGTCTGGTTCATCGAGCGATGAAAACCTACTTCTTAGCCGTGTCAAGGCACTGCCCCATTCGACAATCAACAGTCACTGCATATTACCCGCAGTGCGTATTACGCACAATGACAGACGATTCAGAAACACGGAAACTGACAAAGAACATACTGCATCACAAATGCTGAAAAGTGCATGGGAAAGCGTGGGGGAGATCATGCGCGCTTTGGTATAACAACGAGAGACAGAACGAGGAACACGGGCACCACAGAACAAACGCAAATCAGAGAGATCATATTGTCTGACACGAAAGGTTAATGGGCCTGGGCAGATCTCGCCGGCTAAAGGGATGATGGCGAATGGTCAAAACTGGCGAGGAGGCAATATGTGAAGGAGGACGGCCACGTTAGAGATGTAATCCCTGTGTGGGAGGTAGATGGATTGTGTTTTTTGGTAAAACCGTGAACGATGGTGACAACGTTCATCCAGCAGTGGATGGGAATTGGCCGATTGATTGGTTAGGATCATCGTGCTGATGATGCGGACGTATACGGAAACATTGTTACGTTTATAATATATCCCATTTATGGGTTGGGTCATGAAATAAAAAATATGTTTCGTAGACCCTCCGCTACCCGGCACAGCTAACTAGTAAGGTTTGTCACGTGAACAAAACGTGCCAATTCTTTACTACTTCAGCACACCGGTATGTTGGAAAGCGAAGCCACAACATTTACAATGCACAAAAGCCATATATTATGGCTAACAGTGGTCACAAAAGCCTTCATGATCTTCTTCTTTGCGATTCTTCGAAGCACGATGGCTAGATGATAAAATTGTTACATTTGTGCTATGTAAGTATATGCGGGACAGACAAAACGTGAATGTTACATCCTGCATATATAACAAAAAAAACCAGTCCAAATAATGTAATATTGGATTCGTGTTGAATCCATGTCTTTATACTCACAATCACAAAGGAAATAGTATCTAGTGTGATGCAGCATACTTTGAAATGCGTATTCACAAGTGGCCTGGCTGTTCACAAAAGAACAACCTAAATTACACGATTCATTCTTCATTGACAAAGGATGACAACATTATGTTCTTTCAATAGGGATATATTTGTTACACGTGCATTATCGCGGGTACAGGAACTGGAGACGTTTCAATACCAGCGCACAAAAGATTGGAAGTTTTCAAAAAGATGTGCGATGAATACGTTACGCTGCTCGCCTAGTCTTTTCCCTTCCTCCCTTCTCCCATTTGACTCCTGCTTCGCGCTCTACACTGGCTGCCGGTGGCTGCGCGCATCACATTCAACAACTGCCCTGTCTTATCTCTGCTCCCCTACCTCCATTCATTATGAGTACCCGCGCAATCCCGTACAGGGTCGCAGGGGGTCGGATCCTATCCCGGCAGACACAGGGCGCAAGGCGGGGCCATACCCAGGATAAGATGCCAGTCCACCGCAGCGCACCGGAGAAAATGTAGTCAGCAGGCCAATTCACCTGGCGGCATATCTTTGGACTGTGGTAGGTAACCACAGCACCCAGCGAAAACCCACATAGACACGGGCACAACATGCAAACTCCACACAGAACGATACCCGAGCTGGGAATCGAACCCAGGGTTTGTTGCTGCGAGCCGCCTCTCATGTTACGTAAACTGTGTAGGTAGGAACGTATTTACATGTGCTCCAAGATGGCGCCGCTTATGCAGGCTGCCTACCACAAACTCCGCATCTCCACCACCTTTATCTTCGGCTATCAGTTTACTATAAACAAGTTCAATACCTCCCCCCAACTCGGCAGCATCTGCCGCCTCGCGGGCCTGACCCACCTAAAAATGGACGCGACGCTCAGCCCGATCAGCGCCGCCTGGGAGTCTACAAGCCAGAGCAAGGCACCGAGCCACGTCACCACACTGCCCGCAAGGTGTTGGGACTCGGCTTGGCCGACACTCCTGCTCGGCATGCTCGACGAGCTCACGGTCTAAACGTGCCAGCCTCCAAGGAAGGCCCAGGTCAACAGGGGACGTGCAGCAGGTGGGCGGCGAGAGCTCAAACCTTGCCGCCACTCTACCGCGTGACCGAGGCGAACAAACCGGTTTGGAGCAGCGGGGGGCTCGCCACAACTCGGCGCCGGAGACGCCTGCCTCGTCACCCAACCCCCACACTACACAAACACGCCGCTCTGAACATCGCTCACTCAAGCACACGCTAATGTCACGCAGTCTCCACACATATTCCACTCACTCACTCACATCAAACAACCAACAACTACAGCAAACGGCATTACCCACCGCATAATGCTGATAGGAACGCGCCTCCGAATCAACGGGTGCAACGCGCCCGGAGAAAATGCGCGCGTTAAAAAAGTTGATTATTATCATGTCCAATCAAACTGTCAATGTGTCACCAAAGCAGCCTGCAAATTGAACTCTGCTCTTTGCTAGTCGGAACATGCGCATACAGGGCCTGATTAAGCAAGTGCGGGGCCTGTAGCATTTGTAATAAAAAAATCATTTGCTATACAGCCAGATAATATGATAAATGTCTGACACTTCAGTCATACTATTACTCGTGTGCCGTGTCGACCTTCATAGGTGCTCGCTAACGGCACTTGCCCCTACAGTCTGTTAAGGCTATACGGGGGATCTTTGTCTTTGACTATTACTTACATGTAGGTAAGTATCTACCCGTAGCCTGTCATTGGCTGGGTTTGGCTGCGTTTGAAATTCCACCGCGATTGGTAGTCCTGTCGTACCACAGCGCGTCGTCTGCAGTGCCACGCGGTTTCCCGCACAAGGCCGCAAAGCTTCCAAAGCATTCTCATTTCATTGTTTGTGGCGACCGGCGAAAAATCGAAGCCGCGATGTGGAAAGCCGCGATGTGGGAGGGTCAACTGTATACCTAACTAACTCAGTAAAGTTAAATTTGAATGAAATGATGTATTCGTATCATGTTATTAATGACGTCCGTAATGATTACGTACCATGCAGCATTCAGCTCCCCGACATGTAGATAGATAGATGTTTATTATTACAGCGGAAAAATACCCAGTGAGCTTGCAAGCTCTTTACGGGATTCCTGCGACACAACAAACATGCAATAGCGTTGACGGATCATGAGATCCGATTTCACCAGACGGCATGGGTGCATTTAGTGAGGGGCCCTTGAAAATGAGGGGCCCGTAGCATATGCTACTGCTTTTGCTACTAGGTTAATCCAGCACTGTGCGCATATCATTACCAGCTGCTGTCTTCACGTCGTCTGTTATCAAATGTCTAATGCATTCTTTATGCTCTACCCTGTAGCGTCTACTTTCCACTGGTCCCCAGAATAGATAGACCAGTTGGAAAGTTTGTAAAAAATAATAATTGAGATTGTTGTTTTGTGAGCCAAATGTTCTGTGCGTGTGCATTTTAAAAACGACGGCTGTAAAAATTCCGTCGACTGTATTTGCATGAATAATAAACGTTCTGTTATTTTGCCAGTAATCATGAACTAATACATGTGCAGACAGTCAAGCTCACGAGAAAGCACCCACGCACAACAAAGGTCCTCTGTATAGCCTACATATATGAATGGGCAAGTGTCATAAGCGAACACCTATTAAGGCCCGTTGATGGAAATAGTGTGGTGTATGATGAAACAGTGAGCGGCACGGTGGCGCGGTGAGTAGCGCTGCCGCCTCACAGCAAGAAGGCGCCGGGTTCGAATCCCGGCTCGGATACATTTCTGTGTGGAGTTTGCATGTTCTACCCGTGTCCGCGTGGGTTTTCGCCGGGCACTGCGGTTTCCTCCCACAATCCAAATACATGCCGCTGAATAGGTTAATTGGCCTGCGGACTAAATTGCTTCCGGTGCCCTGTGATGGACTGGCGTGTCATCCTGGGTATGGCCCTGCCTTGCGCCCTGTGTCTGCCGAGGGGGTGGATGGCCAGCACCACACCCGGTCTCCTTAGTCTCCTGACTGATAACGTTTACACACCGCACCAGGTACTCATTTGAGGCTGTGGTCAACCTAAGGAAAGTCCAGGGCCGGTTCAGAAAATCATCACCGGTGTTGGCCGTGAGCGAGATTCGAACTCGGGTTGCCAGGTTTGTGGCGCAGCGCGCTTACCGCTGCACTACCGCTCCCTACTTGTTGGGGGTGCACACAACAACAGCCGCCGTTTGCCATTATGTGGCGGTAACGTCACCACGGCGCCTGTGCCAAGCCAGGTACACCTTGAGGCCACGCAGAGTGTCGAAGGCTCGCTGACAGGAGGTCACGGGGCAGACCCAGGTGCCATTGGCTGCCTGACTGAGATGACTGGCTGGGGCACCTACCTATGCTCCCCACCGTGCCAGATCGCTGAGTTTTAACCGCCCGGCGCTCGGCTCGCTGTTGTGAGCGTCGCTCCTCGGCCTTCTGTTGTTGTTGGAAGGCGACTGCACACACAACGCCTTCCCACCCCCAAGAGTCGCATGCTTAACGTGGACAGACAGTGATAGAACTCCCGTCGGGTCAGATGTATGAGTCATGCAACGGACGGAAATTCGTTGTCGATTTAACTTATACATCAAAGGGGGAGGGAAAAAAATCAACGGCGGCAGAGTGCCACTTTGCTCGACCGAGGTCCATTGCACGATCCTGTTGAAGCCTCCAGGAACATCGCGGGGGCATTGTGTGCGGAATGCCCGTGTTTCTGGCACACGAGACAATACGTTCCACCCGCTGACCGGGTTCGAGACCATGCGGATAGAACCATTAGGTCGTAATGGGTGCAAATACGTCT
>JAZEWU010000007.1:3999021-4013420 GCA_036362915.1 Geotria australis | reverse complement strand
TGACGAAAGATAATTGCGCTTGTTGACCATCTTGTTCAATTTTGCTCTCGGAGTTCTATATCTACTGTATAGCGTTCCCACTTATCCCTAATGTCTGCACCGCGTCTGGCTAAAGACTAGCTTTGGTTGTTTTCTATGCATGCTGTCTCCTGTGGCCTGCGTGTGTGTTCCATTACTCGTGTGCCGTGTCGGCCTTCATAGGTGCCCGATAACGGCACTTGTCCCTACAGTCTGTTCAGGCTATACGGGGGATCTTTGTCGTTGTGTACGATTGTGTACATGATCACATCCATACTGTCGGTCTGTTTCTTATCGTAATGCCTGTCTCTGTGTGTAGCACTGCATGGCATCGATGAGCTACACCACGTCTGTGTGGAGTTTGTATGTTAATAATAATTATTTTACAATTTATAACGCGCACAAATTCCCCTCCCAGCCGAAGCGAGACGCATTTTCTGGGGCGCGTGGGTTTGCGCCAGGTACTCCGATTTCTTCACACAGTTCAAACACATGCTCCTGCCTCGGTTAATTGAGTTGTTGTAACGTGCTTACCCCTCCCCGCTGGACAACTGTTAACAAAGAGCTACATAGCTCAACGGTCCCTTCCAGCTAAAATACAAACTGAATGACGATGATCAAACGAGCGGGTTGTAAACATCCACCGGTGTGCTGGACCTCCTCACGGACGTGTTCCCCTCCCTTGGCTGCCACTCGTTCATTAGTCTCGACCACCACCCCTGATCCCTTCTAGCCACGGGTCCTGCCCACATCAACTAAGCTATCTCGGCAATCAATACGATGTCATTACCTCGTCTATGTTATCATCCCGCCTCTCAGTGTGAGCACTGACATGAACATTTGCACGATAAACACCCATTCCTAAGCACGCATCGCGAGCTTAAGAATCAATATGGGGGGGGCGGGGCGGCACGGTGGCGCGGTGAGTAGCGCTGCCGCCTCACACCAAGAATCATCTGGGTTCCCATCCCGGCTCGGGTGCTTTTCTGTGTGAAGTTTCCATATTCTCTCCGTGTCCGCGTGGGTTTTCGTTGGGCACTCCGGTTTCCTCCCACAGTCCAAATATATTCTGCTGCATAGGTTAATTGGCCTGCTGACTAAATTGCCTCCGGTGCCCTGTGATGGACTGGCGTCCCATCCTGGGTATAGTTCTGCCTTGCACCCTGCGTCTGCCGGGATAGGCTCCGGCTCACCACAACCCTGTCCAGGATTAAGCGGTTTCTGACAATGAATGAATGAATCTACGTGTCTTGACATATCTCACGTATTTCAACGCAGGCGTTGTGCAAGGAAAGCATTTTGCCAATTGCGGCTACATAACTGGGCGCAGCTGTTTCACAACACCAACACATGAAGCATTTGATATCTGCAGTCATACGGTTGAAAGGAAAATGGGTCAGAGATGGATCCCGGATTTATTTTGGCAGACGCCGGGGGGCTTAGTCGCGTGGTTGCGGCAGCAAGTCGACAGCGGGCGATATGAATTCTCGGTCAGGCTTGCAAGTCAAGTACAGGGTTAGGTCATCATCGCGATGGCTGTTCAGGGACCGGGCCCTGCCTTTCCTGACCCATAACCCGTGAGCTTGTCAGTGCCCTGAACACTGCGAAATGCAACTGTTGAACCGAATAACCTTCGTCGAAATTGTTGTCGTGGGACCACAAAATAATTCATTAAACCAGCCTTGCAGCACGATTCCACGTCCCCACGAGGACTTGAAGGGGTGGAAAAGAAGGGAACGAATGAAAATAAGTTTTTAATGAATTATCCAGCGTCAGAAACAATTTGTCTTATTGAGATGTTTTTTTTACAGGCATGGGGAACATCATTATCATACTCCTCGTGGATTTAATTCTAAATAATATATTCCTGTTGCTTGTTTGGTCCTTAGTTTGAAAAGTGCTCAACCATGCCGAGACCACAAGTATAAAAATGTGATTATGAACCGCAGTCAAATTAATTCAGGGTCTGATTGAGGATGCTTACAAAATATATTTGTAATGGCCAAAAATGTGCCGCATGCTTGGTCACAAAAGCCTAGTATGGTAGTGTCTGCTCTCAATTATTTCCAGACTTTCAAAGCTGCAGATCCTGAAGATTAACAAAAACAACAATACCTGAATACTCAATGAAATGGAAAGTCTGCATGTCATTGAGCATTAAAGAAACTACGTGAAAATGTAAAACCGGTGTCTGCAGGCAAACATTAGTAATATTCGCAGCCTAGCTCTGCCAGTATCTAGTTGCGTCTATTGAGCCGTACATTCAACATTACATTTTGCAACTATATTAGGAGGAACAAAGTTTACGTGGGGCTTTTTAACATCTGGAAGCATGTAACGTAGAAAGACATGTCCAAAAAAATAAAAAAATGTTATTAAAGATGACATTTGAAAAACGAACTTCAAACGTGACCAAAATAATAAACACTTCTTCGCATCGCCGAATTAGGTGATTAGCTACAGATACAGTAAAAGCTCGATTTAACCGACCGCTAATTTAATGGACTGCGGAAGCAACGCACATTCTCCCCTACGTCCGGGACAGCAATCTGCATTGGAAATAATGGGAATAATATGTTTCATTTCCGTGTTGTTATTGATGCCCTGAGACATTGCAACAGGCTCACCCCTCCCCTATGGACAACTGTTAAAAAGAGCTACATAGATCCGCGCTTCCCAATCAACGGGAGCAACGCTCCCGGAGAAAATGCGCGCGTTTCAAAAGTAGATTATTATTGATCAACGGTTTCTTCCAGTTTACATAAAAACTGACCGATCTTAACAATCACGCGTGTATGGCACTTAATTTTGCTAAGTTGACGAGAACCTGAGATTTATATACTGTATTAAAAATGTGTGCCTGAAAACGATCTCATAGAAGAGTGTGGAGAAATGAAATGTCCTCCTCCAGCAATTATTTTGACAGGCGGTGCACTCTGCTCTTTAGAGGTTTCCAAATGCATTCATCACCTCGTAAATAGCGGCGAGAAAGTATTTATAAAGAACCGTGCCAAAAAGAAACGTATTGCTCAATTGTTTTCTATGGCCTGATTTTATAAATCTAACGTATACAGCGATGCATTTAAAATGTATCGTTTCATTAAGAGAAAGCTAGATTTAGAAATACGGTATTCATACTCGCTTATAAATTTGTTGTTACGTGCAAGAGAAAAGAATGGTGATAAATTATGCTTACGAGGCTAAGTCTATATTTAAACAGCATCAGCACCCTTTACTAACTTATGATGCAAGATAGAGCAATTACGCTGGTATTCCATAACAGTCGGTGAAAGTGTAAAACAAACTTTAAAAATAAAAGATGGCTGTAATTCAGACCGTCTATGATAATCAAATATTTTTCTAGACTTTAACGGCGGTATGTACGACTCTGCCATAAGCCATTAAAGATATACAGTACTGGCTATTTTGTCATTTTTGGCAATAGAATTTATACACAGACCTGCTTGTTGATTGGCCTCACGCATTTCCCCCCTCCAAAAACATTAATAAACACCGGATAATTTTTATCGAACGTTCCGGAAAGCCAACTCGTTTTCTTGGCATCTTCGAACTATCTTTAAATAGTAAACAAAACACCATGCTTTTAATGATATACAATGAATCATTCGAGATGCAAAAACGCATATGGAGTGAATTTCAACATGAAGGCTTTCGTGACCAATGGTATCCATACTATAGCCCTTATATGGGTGGGGTTACGTAAAAAGTAAGTGTCGTAAACCCGCCTCCACCCGACACAGCCAAATAGTAAGGTTTGTCACGTGAACAAAACCCGTGCAATTAATAATAATAATATTACAATTTATAACGCGCACAAATTCCCCGCCCAGCCAAAGCGAGACACGGATACTATGTTGGAGAGCGAACCCACAACATTTACAATAAAATACGACATTTTGCTCATAGTGTCAATTAGCTTCATCAGGTATCTCGTTTTGGCACGAATTGAGAAAGCTTGTTCACGTGACCCTGCGATGGACTGGCGTCCCATCCTCGGTATACCCCTGCTTTGCGCCCTGTGTATGCCGGGAAAGGCTCCGCCTCACCGCGATCCTGTACAAGATTAAGCGGTTTCTGAAAATGGATGGCTGGATGTTCGCGTGACAAACCTTCCTATTTGGCTGTGTCGGGTGGAGGCGGGTTTACGATACTAATTTTTAAAGTGACTCAACCCATAAAAGGGATATTTTATGAATGAAATTCAGTTTGAAGGGTCTGGTTTTTTTTAAAGCTCGTGAGAGACATCAACTGCACAGATGACCAACCACAATGACTCATGCACACCAAGAACCTCAACAGGAACTGCTGAAAGACCACTTAATAACGACGGTAACACCTTAGCCTCGCCTCGTACTGCGTAGATTACTTCCAATGGCAAAAGCAACGGCATAGCTTTCACTTTGCTCAGCGGGTACATTCATTATCATCCACGTCATTGTTTATTAACATATTGATTATCTCTTTCAACGAGTGCTCTTCAGCACCACCGTGCTCGCGCTTGAATATGCGTAATGTTACCAAGTGCAATCCGAGCTCACGATGCAGATTCGTGTTCGTAGGTATACCGTATTCTCCAGACTAGAGACGCGAGGAAACGCCGGTGGTGCGTCTCGTGATCCGACAAACGCGTTACAAGATTTCTATGCAATGTATTAGAACCGGGCATTTCGTGTTTGTGGTGCGTCTTCCTATCTGGAGCACCTTATAAATTGGAGAATTCGGTTTGTGAAAAAAAAAAACCCCAACGATTTGTTATACATGTGAGTGTGTGCTCTGGTCAGCAACGACAACAACACGTTCTTTTGTAATATGATACAATTTGTTTAATACAATTTAGAAAATACGATTTATAGCGCGCCGCACAAATTCCACGCCTGGTCATGGAATTGACACGGATATGGAGGCTCGAAGAAACCGCAGAGAGGGGGTGGGGGGGTTCAACCAGGCGGTCAGCTGGCGCCAACCCGCCAGACACTGCTTCCTAGCTGTGGGAGGAAACCAGAGAACACACAAACGCCACACAGAAAGGCGCCCGAGGCGGGAAACAAACCACCTTGGGTAGGACTTGTTTTTTCTGCGAGGCGCAGATGTTACCGCTCCGCCACGATAATGCAATGTGCTCAATTCCATTTTCCAAACCTTCAACTAAATATGCACTATGCACATAAATTAACCGTTTGGCCATTCAACATGTGGATTCATTAGTTTATATTAACGTGGTGACGATTAGACGTTTAAAAATATATATATATATAACGTGCACAACATTTCACGGCCATAAATGTCTGTAACTCTTGGGTGCAGAGCCAATCTGAGTGTCTCTGTAAAGCTTGGACGACAGAGGTGGGTCCTTTAAAAAAGAGTTTGGGGCATTTAAAGCACAGGTGAGGCCTTTAATTGTCTTTTAAAGGTCAGCGCAGATTGACCGCTGCTGCAAATCTGCAACGGGGATGATGAGCTTCCAGATGCGGCGGGGGCTGCGACGGAGAGAGGAGGAGGTTGCGAGTCACGTTGTTGTGGAGAGTTGCTCCGCGAGCCATTGTGAAGCGCGACAGCAGTGGAGAACTGAAAGCAGACATAGACGAAGATACCCCGTGTAGCCGAAACCAGACTGAACGGGCAAAACAGACTTAACTGACAGAGATGCCCCGTTGTATGCTTAAGAGAACTGGAAGTCGAGGCGCGTTGGCAGAGGCAGCAGGCGCTCTTGTAGCTGACCCTGCTGGCGATAGACAGCCGGTAGAGGGAGGCGATTTAATAACAAATATTAATCGAGTCGCGTATTGATTATCACCGAAGTGTATAATCCCCGTGAAAACCCCGATTAAAGGCACCGTCCTTTTATAAAACACAATATGAGATAGTATCGGATCGGCTAGGTTAATACAACTAAAATCCAACCCAACTACAAACGCGAATGTCACTAAGTGGCGGTGACGTCACCACGGCGATTGTGCCACGCCAGGTGCACTTTGAGGCCTCGTGAAGTGTCGAAGGCTCGCCGGCAGGAGGTCACAGGACAGGGGCCCCGGGGTAGAGCCAGGCGTTTTGGGTTGCCCGAGATGACAGGCTTCAGAAGTCTGATAATGCCTCTAACGTGGGAGGCGAAACGTCGCGAAGGAGAGAGGGTGAGCACTCGACACGGCTTTCGCCAAAGAGCGGCTTTGGGGAGCAATTCTCTGACCTTCTTTCTGTGAGGCACAGATATTACCACTGCACCAGTATTAAGTGGGTACTCATAATGAATGAATGAATGAGTGGTTTGATTAACTGGGAAAGCTAATGGAAACAATACATTATATAAGTTGGAAAAATAATTACGCGGGGAACGTAATTCGAAATAAATACGAAAGGAATGGTGATGAATTACATTACAGCATTGCCCTAAAATACAAGGAACACTCAACACAGCCTAATATGGAATACGTCTGAAAGGCTTCCACCGCGGTGTTTGCAATAACGCCAAGAGGGAAGATAGTACACATTTAATAATGACGCGTGGCCAGGAATCATGTCCGATTAACGTCAAATTCATTGCCACACATCCTTTGAACATTGGAATCCGGTACTTCACAACATGACCATAACAAGCTCATCGATTGCTGCATTGAAGTGAAGCATTAATGAGATGACCTGGGGTGGGCACGGCAGGGGTCAACGATGTGGAGCAGGCCCCGCTGGGACTGGGTTTGAGTCCCGGTTCAGTCACCCGTGATTGGATCGTGTTCACAATGGTTTTGCGTTATTGACCTAAGTGTGGCGGATAACTAGAGGCCAACCCAGGACACGCTGGAGGGATTATATCTCTCGGCTGGCCTGGGAACGTCTGGGAATCAGTCAGTAAGAGATGAAATATGTTGCTGAGGAAAGGATGTCTGGTCCTCCCTCCTTAGACTGGTGCCGCCACGACCCTCACCAGGACAAACGGATTAGCAAATGAACGGATGGATGGCCCTCAGTGTGGTCGCCAGACTGCATAAAGAAAATACGTTGAATGCCATTTTCCCCTTTATTAGCAGAATCTCACCGCTGAGAATTAAACAGATTGATTTGACTGCCTTGCGCCAGACGTTTCCCTGGAGCAGTGTGTGGGAAAGTGCACCGACTCCTTGGCTCGTGTTAAGATAAACACTCATAGTATATCCATTTTTCTGGGTTAGGTCACGTATAAAATACGCGTCGTAAGCCGCCACCGGACACAGCCAATTAGCAAGGTTTGTCACGTGAACAAAACGTGCCAATTATTTAGTACTTCAGCACACCGGTGTGCTGGAGAGCGAACCCACATAGCGGTATGCTGAAGTAATAAATAATTGGCAAGTTTTGTTCACGTGACAAACCTTACGGACTGGATATTGTCGGGTGGAGGCGGGTTTACGACACTTGTTTTTTTACGTGACCTCACCCATAAAAAAGGGCATACATGTACCATGGATAACATTGGTCACACAAGCCTTCATGTTAAGATAAATATTGCTTCTAAAAGGGACCTCTAAAAGGGACCTCTAAAAGGGATCTTCTGTAACACACGGGGAGCTCTGAGAGAGTTCCGACCGGACATTGCAATTGTGCAGAAAATGTGTGTTTTTAAAGAGCCATTAACCTGCCTTAAATAATAACGTTCTTCGATTATGAATGTGCTGTTCAATTGCATGAGCTTATGTAGTATTTCTTACTGATCATGCGTGTGAAACAGTCAGTCAGTTACAGTGCTATAATAATGATACAAAAGTAAAGAGACTTGATAATCCATATCAGTGCGATGTTACGCTGCCACTCATTTGCAACTTTTTTTGTAGCTCTCTCTCTCCGGATTTTACCAACAGATGGCAGATGTATCACGTGACAGAGGATGCTGGAAACATTGCCTATTGGTATAGCGATTCTCAAATGTAACTTGTTGCGAGAGACCAAACCCTCACTAATGCTGAAATGTGTCCTCCTCGAATGCATGGTTTTTCTCCCGGTGCTCCAATTTCCTCTAACGTTATAAACGCCCATTATTTGGCCGACAATATTTTAATATATAGCCGATCATGGGCAATTGTCGATCCTGGCTGCCTGCCTGGCTGCATCTCAGCTAGTATGTGGTTCCTCATTATTTTGCGGTACAGTTTGTGTTAAAATTTCAGGATGTGAGTAGTGCTGCCGCATCTTGTACCCATGTCCGCGTGCGTTTTTGTCGGTTACTCCGGTTTCCTCCCACAGTCCAAATACATGCTGCTGCCTAGATTAATTGACCTGCTGACTATATGTCCCCCGGTCCCCTGCGATAGACTGGCGTTCCATCCTGGGTATAGCACTGCCTTGCGCCCTGTGTCTGCCGGGATAGGCTCCGGCTCCCTGAAACGAAGGTGATTGGTGGGGATTTGTAGATGATGCGGTGGCATTTTGGGAGCCTTGGGAAATCGTGACTCTACCGTGTTAACATAACAAGGCCACCTAATCTTCAGCATCCATTCTCTGACGCATGGCATATATTACTGCTCTGTGAGCTCTGACATAACGCCGTTAGCACAATTAGTGTAGATTTGTACAAACGACCAAAGCCCTCGAATAAAACATGTGATTGCAACGATGATGATCAGTGAAAGTAGGCGACTACAAATAATGTGGTTTTAAATAAGCACCAGTGCCAAAAGTGCCAATAAACGGCTCACAATAACAATAATTTTCCGTTGACATTTATAACCAAATTTGACGGCACTTTGGCACGAGTGGCGGGGTCGCACTGATAATCGCCGGTAGCTGCGATACTGTAATTCACGAGAAGGAACGGATTGTTATAGCAGAGTAATTCACTCCACTGTACAGCGGGACGCACCGATACATATGCAGAGAATTTGCCAGGCTTCAAGTCCAACGGGGTGTCCAATACGGTTCAATGTCATTTTTCTTACGTTGGTTTACGACAGCAGGGTGGCTCAGTGGTAACATCCGCGCTAAATAGGATCATGATATATAGGACGTGATGTCTAGCAAATGTTGGCACCGGCTGGCTGCATGGCTACCTTCCCCCACCTCTCTGTGGATTATCGCGCCTTTGAGTCGTTCTCTCTTTGAGCGGATACCGCTGATATTGACTGAATACTGTACGCATTAAACATTTTAATCTTAAAGCTAGCATGATGTATCTTCACACACAGCCCTGTATTAACACATTGAGCCCATAAACTGCTGGACGAGGGCCTCCTAATGCTGTGTAGGTTGTGGGGATTATAGACAAAGCTTCAGCATGCAGGATGCAGGTTCAGTATTAGGTCCGAGAATTGGGAATTGCTCACTCAATACGGCTATCCCAATAGAGCAGCTCTTAAGAGCAGTTTTCCTGCATTGGGAGTAATCTTTATACAAGTCTAGCCGTGAAAACCTACTTCAATACAGTATTAGGTCATAAAAATGACATATTTACTGCTTAATATGGTAAAAGAGCTCTATAGATCTGGTTAAGAAGATTTATTAACGTGACAATTTGTCTCAAAACAGGCATGTTACAATTCGGTCCAACAGCAACTGGATGAATGACCACATATCAGGGCTGTGATTCTATTAAAATAAATTACATCTGTATATCTAATTTTCACTGCCATATTGGCATTGGCTTCAAATTCATCTATATTATTTGTATGTTTTTGTTTAGTATATGAGCCCAAACACGTAAGAAGCGTTAGCATGTTAATTGCATGTATTGTAAATAACGTATCCATTGTATTGTGGGCATAAGAACATGCTTTAATCAATGAATCAACGCGTCGTTGCATGTTTACGTAATACTTACCTAATCAAAAATATATACAAATCTTCCACGAGTAAAAACCACCGGGTTAAGCGACGGTATTGTATTCCCAAAAATGTATATTGACAAACTGGTAAACCAATACGAAAACAGAAAATGTTCTCTCCCTAAATGCTGTCATATTTGAGACGTTTACAAATGCCTATTTTACAACCGTATGCCACATCTTCTTTGCGATTCTTCGAAGCACGATGGTCAGCTTCTGGACATCGTTGTCTTTCAGCGCGGCTTCGAAGTGTTTGGTAGAATTCGCAGGCAATACCAAGTATTACCTGACAGGGATCGCGACGTGAACGCTTCTACCTTGACCCCCTATGCCACATGATATTCCGCATTAAGTATGAGCAGATGGGCGGCACGATGGCGCGGTGAGTAGCGCTACCGCCTCACAGCAACAAGGTTCCAGGTTCGAATTCCGGCTCGGGTGCCTTTCTGTGTGGAGTTTGCATGTTCTCCCGTGTCCGCGTGGGTTTTCGCCGGCACTCCGGTTTCCTTCCACAGTCCAAAGACATGTTGCTGCATAGGTGAATTGTCCTGCTGACTAAATTGCCCCCGGTGCCCTGATATGTAGTAACTTTCTTACGCCTCCGCGCTGGACAACTGTTTAAAAGCGCTCAATGGCTCAACAGTTCCTTTCAGCTTAAGTAAAAATCAAACTGACCGAAACATTTGGTTAGCATGATCTTCGAATCGAAATTCACAATCGTGACAATCCATCAGATCGCCATATGGGTGAACCATCCACAATTGGGTCATTCTCAGTCTCGGGTTAACCGCAACCACGCCGATTGATGTCAAGCCGCCACAACACGGGGTTCCATTGCCTCGATCAAGGCGACTCAGCATGATGCCTTCCATCTCATGTTCATCAATGGGAACAATGCACTCTTTGCTTGATACGTTTAAGCATGCAGCCACTGCCGCTGCTAGAACACTGTTAGAACTGTGCGAAACAATGATTTACTTTTCCACGTTCAAGATCACGAATATCTGCTTTATTTATTGTAACAGTACATTCCTTACACGCTGTGCTCCCTGATCACCGCGATGAGCTCACTGCTGCCCTGACTCACAGCCCACGCGGGTATAAAACCGTTATCCCGATAAAAGATTCCTACACCCTAAGTCATTTTAACGACGAAAAAACACAGCGTGTTTTTCTTTTAAAAATAACGTTCAGCTTTTGCGGCCAGCATGTTAACATTCAGGAAATAACTAATATCCTATTTTCTGTGCAAAGGCCTCCCCGAGATGTTATCAGTCGTGCGGGTTGTTTGACCATACTTCACCACGCTGGTTGTTGGAGGTTTGTTAAATGGGGGCTGGCCAGGAGCGGTTCAGACCTCACTTGCCACTGATGTTAACTGTGACTGTCAACGAACAGGCTGGTCGCCGGGTTCATAGCGCAGCGCGCTAACTACAACACAATTGCTCAACCGCATTTCTACACACCACTCTATGTGATCCATGTAAATTTATCAAGTACATTTCTGTAGAGAAATTGCTCGTGCACATTGTGTAGATACATTCCACATGACGGGAATAGTTGTGGGAATCAAACACAGACATGGTCAAAATGAGAATTGCTCTCCACATCTGTTCTTTTGCAATAGCCGTGTCGAGTGTTCTTTCTCTCTGCCTGATGATGCCTCCAGCGTGGGAGGCGAAACGTCGCGAAGGTGAGAGAAGGAACACTCGACACGCCTATGGAGACCAATTCTCATACATCGACCCGCGACAGGCTACATCGGTACATGGTCAAAATGTTAGCGATAGGACAAATGAACCCTTATTAATGGTTAACCAGCAGCATTATTTCTGACAACGATTATTTTACACCAGCAGCATCCTCTCTCTTCTCTGGGTGTCACGGATTGTTTCGTTGCACAGAAATAATGGATGTAAATTCATCAACTAATTTATAAAATTAGCTGTCAAGCTGTGGAACACATTTCAATTATGGGAAAAGGTGAGTCACTAAAAATAACTAATTGACTTTAATATTGATTTATTAAGGAAATAAAAATACATCATGAAGGTAAATTGCTCTCACCTCTAACATCTGACAAAACCGGCAGCAGCCGGTTAACAGTACTGCTGATGATACTCAGAGACGATAAAACCGACCCAGCGTTTGCCTGCTTAAAGCAGTGTTGCTGTAAAATGTTGGTTTAGCAGGCCGATAGTCCGTTAAACAAACACAGCAACTTCATTTGACACGGAGAGATAAACTATTTGTTTGTTAAGCATTATGTGCAGAGCAATCTGGTGGTAGTTGTGGCGGTGAAGTGGTTAGCAGCGGTAACATCTGCCCCTCACAAAAATAATGGTCTTGCCCGAGGCGGTTCGATTACTGCCTCGGGTGCCTTTCTGTGTGAAGTTTGTGTGTTCTCCCCCTGTTCTGCGTGGGTTTCCTCCGAGTTCTCCAGTTTCCTCCCACAACAACAAAAACACACTCATTAATTAATTGGCCGACAACATCGTAATATATAGTACGCAGTGTGTGGCAATATATTGGCAAGCCGCCTGGCTGCCTCCTCTGCTTCTCTGCGGTTTCCTCTGAGTCGTTCTATCTTCAAATGAATACCATTGAAATTGAATGAATATGGGGGCGGCACGGTGGCGTAGTGGGTAGCGCTGCCGCCTCACAGCAAGAAGGTCCCCGGTTCGAATATCGGCTCGGGGGGCCTTTCTGTGTGCATGTTCTCCCCGTGTCCGCGTGGGTTTTCGCGCGGGCACTCCGGTTTCCCCCCACCGTCCAAAGACATGCTGCCAGGTTAATTGGCGTACTGACTAAATTTCCCCAGGCGCTCTGCGATGGACTGGCGTCCCATCCTCGGTGTTCGCCTGCCTTTCGCCCTGTGCCTGCCGGGATGGGCTCCGGCTCACCGCGACCCTGTATAGGATTAAGCGGTTTCTGAAAATGATGATGATGATGATGTTATATATAGCACGTATTGTTATTCTGATCTGACCTGGTTAATCAAAGTAAGTTTGCAGACCACTCTGGCTGTCGGTACTCGTGTCTGGGTGCCAGTGCTGCGGAACAAGAGGGAACGTTGAGAGAGCGTCGCGTGCTCTATCGATAAGCAAATGCCCAGGGAAGACACGCTGTGGTCCCAGAGAGTAATGAGTATTGCAGATGAGCATCGTGTGACGGTGATCTAATTTGATTTCGTTCCATAAAAGCAGACGCTTCCGGAAATACGAGATCCCGTCCATGGCCGCAGATCAGCGGCTCCAAGCGATGCAATCGTTACGGTGTAATAACGTATATACAGTGGCGTATTCCTCCGGCCTTTGTCAATCCACCGTTGGATTGCGTATGCCCTCGCTCGGGTCGTTTGAGTATACCTCACAACATTGGTTGGCAGGGGGGGGGGAATTGGGTCGGATTAGAAATCACTCGTCTGATGATGCCTCCTCCCTGGAAGGTGAAGCGTCGCAAAGCACAGAGAAGATGGATAGATGTTTATTATTACAGCCGAAAAAAACCCCCAGTGAGCTTGCGAGCTCTGTACGGGATTCCTGCGACACAACAAACACACAATTACTTAAATAAAGAAAAGAAATCTAAAAATAACAAATTGACCAAACAAAACTAAACATTTACACACTGCATTGCACATAAGTGAAAGAACAGCTATCCTGAAAGAACAGCTATGGAGAGCAATTCTCTTATCAATCGCCTATCACAGTGCGCTAACCATTGCGCCACCGCTCTTTCTCCCATCGTTATGGTTTATTAATTCATTCATTGTCAGCAACCGCTTAATCCTGTACAGGGTTGCGGTGAACCGGAGCCTATCCCGACGGACCCAGGGCGCAAGGCAGAGCTATACCATCGATGGGACGCCAATCCATCACAGGGCACCGGGGCAATTTAGTCTGAAGGCCAATTAAGCTATGCAGCAGCATATCTTTCGACTGTGGGAGGAAACCGGATTGCCCGGCGAAAACCCACGCAGACACGGGGAGAACATACAAACTCCACACAGAAAGGGCCCCGAGCCGGAATTCGAACCCGGGGGCTTCTTGCTGTAAGGCGGCAGCGCGTCTCACCGCGCCAACGTGCCGCTCCCGTTATGGTTTACTGCAGTGTAATTTATCGGTGGAGAGTAGGGGACTTGGCGTGCTATGAGCTTGTTTGAGCAGCTGGTGGAGCTGAAATGAACTACTTATCTTTAATGTGAATGTGGTCATTCAATGGGAAGTTAAAACTCACGTGGCCTTTTTGTAGCGTGACCCAGAGGCAAATCAAAGAGTGTCTTGATGCTTGCTGGTCTGGTTTGGGCTGGCTGGGCCAAGTGCTCTTATTCCGCATCAATTCCGCTCGTGTGGCAGCAAAGACTTGCCGCATCAGTCAGTCAGTCTGTACTTAAGCTAGAAGGAACCGTTGAGCTACGTATTTCTATTTAACAGTTGTCCAGCATGTCACAACAGAAAAAAGAGCTGCATTGCTCAGCGGTTATTTCCAGCTTAAATATAAACTGACTAACTTGGTCGTATGCCATGATAATGTTTGACTATTTTCCAATACGATACACAGAGGTGGAATTATGGG
>JAZEWU010000007.1:3982728-3999014 GCA_036362915.1 Geotria australis | reverse complement strand
GAGACGCACGGGAACGCTGTTCCTTGAGTGAAAATCCCAGAAGAACTCGATTCCGACTGTGGGAGGAAACCGGGGTACACGGCGAGAACCCACGCGGACATGGGTAGAGCATGCAAACTCCACACAGAGAGACACCCGAGCCGGAAATCGAACCGGGAAAATTCCTGCTGCTCACTGCGCCCACAGTGCCCCCGGGCTGGTGTAAAAGTGCCGTTATTCTTCGCGTGGCGGGATAGGCAGATATACAGATGTTTATTATTACAGCAGAAAATACCCAGTAAGTTTGCAATTCCGGGAAGCGGGATTCCTGCGGTACAACAAACGTGCGACGTAAAGACTTGAGACAAAGGAGACAAAGATTCGCCGCATCACGAAACCAGGGCTCCGGGAGGTCTTCAATCAGCAGTGACTTATAGATTTGTGGCTGTTGATAATCATGATGACGCCGTGATGGAGTTCCGCCTCTGCGGGCTTATAATTGGAAAGGTGTTCGTAATGCATTCGGACCCCCGTAGAAAGGTAAAAAAAAAATCCTTTAATGCGGCAGCTTTGGTTACATGCTGTAATCTCTCATTAGCTTCGAGAGGTAATTGACTTTTTAAATTGGATTGCGGCGTTCGAGGACTTAGAGTAGCTTCGGCTTCCTGTAAATAGTTTAACAAGGCGCGCGCGTGTCGCTCAGTGGCAGCGTGCACGGGGACGTCAAGATGACATGTACCGATGTAGGTGAAATGTTGATCGCTCTCTGATACGATCTGGTGAACAGCCGCACGGTGCACACCGTGCCGCAGGATTCCCGAATAGCAAAGGTTTCAGCCGCTTTGCATCTCTATGTCCATCCATCCATCCATTGCCAGAAACCGCTTAATCCTGTAACGGGGTCGCGGTGGAGCCGGAGCCTATCCTGGGCTATACCCAGGATGGGACGCCAGTCCATCACAGGGCATCTATATTTATGGAGGGAAATATTTAATCTGAGAGACTTGATTATGAGAATTGCTTTCCATAGATGTTATTACGGGATGGCCGTGTCGAGTGTTCCTGCCCTCTCTGTCGCGACGTTTCATCAGGAGTTCGCCTGATGATCGACAATGCGCCACAACTACCACACGCAGCTCAGTGGAATGACAACACTGTTGAACTGATGTCGGGTTTCATGCTCGATTAATGTGAATCGCTCTGCCACAGCTGCTCTTTCGGGATGGCCGTGTCGAGCGACGTTTCGCCTCCCACGTTTGAGGAGGCATCATCTGACGTTTCAAGCAATTCTCACACATCGAACCGTGAGAATCCACATCAGCACAGGGATAATGATGTTTTTTGGTATTATTAAAATTCTATCACGAGAACATGTTTTTTTTTTCACCTCTTTCAGGTGAAATATACGAACCTTGCTCTTGCAGTAGCAGGGTCACTATGACTCCCGTGATTAAAGAGCTAACACAGCTATCTCATGTTTATAGATTGGCATTATTGTACTTTGGCAGCTGTCTTGTGAACTACGGCCGTTTAATTGGCTCATTTAACACATTAAGGTTACGGTGCCAGCGAAGCACTATTAAATACATAAATATACCAGCCTCAACTACAGCTCCGAACAGCCAGAACGTACTGTTCTTGAAAAATAAATTTCAAACCGCCCCCCCCACGCCACCAACAACACACATATGTAAACAATTCTGACATGGCTTTTTCGCAGTTAAAATATATCACGTTGATTACATTTGAAAACCAATATGAAAGCATTAGCGTGTGAGGTATATCGGCCAAACGTAGAGCCCTATTAACGTGACATGCATCACGGGGGTGGGAAACTGGGTGATTTGTCGAGGGAGAGTGCATAAAACACAGCGGGCCGCCGCTCTGTCCGATGAATCGATCGGCAGCACATTTTTACCGTATGCTAAATTTCACCAGACCCCTGCCCGGAGTGCCTTCCATAATTAAACCAAACAGTGGGCAGCAGCAGCAGCAGCTACGGTGTTCACTAATCACCGTCGTCACGCGGCTATGGTACATTTAATGCTGGTCGAAGGCATCCCCAGGCCACCACCATCTCTCGGGATCCGGTGATGTAATGCTCGACACACTAGCACTTGCAACACGAGCTGATTGCATCGCTCCGTCTCCCCGACGCGCGTTTCCATGCCCGAGTTGCCACTCCAGCATTGTGATTACTGGCCTTTAAGGTGGCGGTCGGCCGCCTAAGCCAGGTTTTGTGTCTCACTTGCGCCGCTCTATGACTAGAGTCTCTATGTATCTCTGTGAGTCTTATTGTATCTCTAAGAGTCTCCCTGTATCTCTATGCGTCTCTATGTACCTCTAGCCCAGTGTTGTGATTCTCACAAGCATCGCTAATTGGCGATGATGCGATCAGCTACGAGCCGAGAGAACAGCCGACAGCTGATTGGAGAGATCCTCTGCAGAGTTATCATTTTGTTATAATTATAGTTTTTGTTCCAGATCTGTCGCTTGTTATTGTCCTCCCCCGACCCCCATCTTACCTTAACATGTAAATATTAAAATAATGTTAGTATGTTGGTTTTTTTTTACCTAGTATTTTTAATCCTTTGTTGTTGTGTTCCATTCCATGTATATGCCAACATCGGCGTCTGAGAGAAACGGAAATTCGATCCTCTGTATGTCCTGTACATATGGCAAGAATTGACAAATAAAGTTCAATTGCATTGAATGTGAAGGGACCAGCCAATAAAAAGAATGAACGAATGTGGAATTATGACACCTCGACTGCCGCGCGGAGAGGTAAGCAAGTTACAACATCTTAGCGCACCGGGGGCAGAGCAGGTCAATTAATCAAGGCAGCATGTCCTTGGGTTGTGGCAGGAAACCGAAGTACATGGTAAACACCAACGCAGACAATGGGAGAAAGTGCAAACTCCACACAGAAAAGCACCCGGGCCGGGAATCGAACCCGGAGGATTCTTTGATGTGAGGCGACAGCGCTACTTACCGCACCACCGTGAAGTGAATAGATTATTGTTGTTGATCATTGGCCAGAACCCCTTCAAGTGACGGGTCCTAGCGAACTTGCATCTCTGGGGAGATTGAACGATATCATATTAATCCATGTACTCTAATTGAGGTCTTCCCCTTTTCGGTCGTTCAGTGTAATTTTAAGCTGGCCTGCGGACTAAATCGTCCCCGGTCCCCTGTGATGGACTGGCATCCCATCCGGGGTATAATCATGCCCTGCGCCCTGCGTCTGTCGGGGTAGGCTCCGGCTCACCGCGACCCTGTACAAGATTAAGCGGTTTCTGACAATGGATGGATTATTAATGTTATATAAACCCCTTAAGGTTTGCATATCGAACAGCTGTAGTAGATGTGCGAGGGCAAGTGTAACAGCCCATTGCGGTATAGATCACATGTAAATGTGACTTATGTGAAATCCCAACTTCTCACCAACATGCCGCGGGTTGCATACAATAATTAGAAACCGCTGCAGTAAATGTCAAGAGAGTCCAATTTCATTATTTTACCAATGCCTCTCATATATCATTGACAATAGCTATTAATGGATTTGCACATTTCACTTTGGCCCGAGGCATATTTGAGAAATGTATCAAATGGCCTTTAATTATGCATTTAGAAAAATAAATATTTTCAATTTTCACCCGAACATTATTTTTTTTACGGTTAGCAAAAGTGCGGTTGAGGGCAGAACACTACATCCTACAGAGTGCAGATAGCGTGTGTGCTACATATTGAAAGTATCATGGCCACTGGCCTCATTTGTTTGTAAAAGTCATTGGTAGGGTGCACTTTTGTTATACATCCATCCATCCATCCATTTTCTAAACCGCTTGTCCTGGTGAGGGTCGCGGTGACAGCAGTCCAAGGAGAGTGGACCAGACATCCCTTTGTTATACAGAACATATCAATTGCTTATTTTTTCCCAAAACATCGGGACGTCCTCCTTCTCAAATCAAACTGCTTGAAATTTGCACCGCATTTACAGAACACAACGCTGTGGCCTGAAAGTGCATGATTATTTTCGGTTGTTAAATTGCAAGATCATTTCCATTAATTTCCCCCCAAAACTGAGGTTCATTAGGCAAACAAATGCACGAAGATTTCCATAGTGTCATCTGAGCATTGGCAGCGTAGCTCAGGTCAGCCGATGATCAAGAACACATCGGTGATCAACACACTGCCACGCATATCTGACAACCCCCTTGTGCAAATGAGGCTTAACTTGCATATCATTCCACTTGTGTGAATTTCTCATGCATGCTCATGAGCGGCGTGAATGCATAATGCATGCGCATGGTCCGAGGTGTCTTGAAATGTCCTGCTCAGTCGAAAGGTTGGTTGTCTTGATGGCCAATGCTTTACGGAGGAAGCAGCTCATTACCGATTAAGTCCATCAGTAATTGTAAGATATGCTCCACGACTCTACTTAAATCTATATATCACAAGGTTAGGCACCGATCATTTACTGGCCTCTCATTGATTGACAGCCTATGTGACGTCGAAACCAGCCCACTATATGGCGCACAGAGTATTTTCTATCTATGTTATTTAGTTCATTTTTTGCAATTAGTTAATTTAGTTTACTGATCTCATTTATTCTACTTATGTTATCGTGACCCTGGTCGTGTCACGTGACAACTCTGCAGAGGCTCTTGCCAGTCACCTGTCGGCTGTCCTCTCGGCTCCGAGCTGATTGCATCATCGCCATCTAGAGGTCAGCACAGATCTGGTCTAGGCGGCCACAGGTCACCGCAAAGGCCAGTGTCTTCATAGAAAACATGGGCGGCACGGTGGGGCAGTGAGTGACACTTCCGCCTCCCAGCACGAAGTCTTGCCTTCGATTCCTGGTTCGGGTGCTTTTCTGTGTGTAATTTACATGTTCTCCCCCTGTCTGCATGGAATATGTGCAAGTCCAGTACCCACTCTTTACTTTATAGGCACAAAGTGTCTTCAATTTGCTGCGTGGATAGAACATGAATAATGGCCAATACAAATGTGCTGAGGGCTGACGTTATCCAGTTATCGTTTTACTCCGGCCACTCGCATCAACACAATCTCGTACTCTGCGCAGCTCATCACAGCACCTACTCCACACACCGCGTTCACGCACCCACAACCCGGAACAGCCTGCCACACCTATTGCGTCAAACACAGTCCCCTACAGCCTTCAAAAAACTCTTAAAAAGTCACCCTTTCACCGACTCACAACAAACCGACTGAGCAGGGCTCCGCGCCTCCGAATCAACGGGTGCAACGCGCCCGGAGAAAATGCGCGCGTTACAAAAGTAGATTATTATATTACTATTATAGCGTCGCAGCGTGCAACCAGCACTTTGTAAATCCGTCCATCTCACAGCATTGTAAGCAATTACATTTGTACACACGGCATTACAGATGTACTTTATAATATTTAAAACTACAAAGCGCAAAGGACAGGTAGTATTACTGCCCTTCATTAGTGTCCTGCACATTGTGAAGGGCTGCGGAAATAGGTGCCTGAGCTGGATGAGAGGGTTGAGCCTTTGAGTTTGAGCTTCTGGTTATTAACCTGAAGTCACCCTTTGGCACTGTGCCCTTGGTACCAAATAATGAAACACAGTGTTCATAATTGTCAGCTGTGCCTTTCACATGCAAGCATTGAATACTATATGCAAAAGCGGACCAATTTATGAAATTAAAATACAGTGTAGTGACACGTAATTAATTGTTAAATGTGATTTTATGTGTGTGTGTGTGTACGCGGGTCTGTGGGGAGTAGTGGTGCAGTGGTTAGTACTGCACTACGGACCCAACATTGATTCCTGGCCATGACTAACATCATGAAAGCCTGAGTATGCCGTCTCAGAACGCCCGAGGGTGCCTCCAACGCGGGAGGCGAAACGTCGCAAAGGAGGGAGAGGGAGCGCTCGACATGGCTATCCCGAAAGAACAGGTTTGGAAAGCAATTCTCATATGCCGCGCCGTGAAAACCTATGTCAGAGAATAAGACTTTGACGTTCTAAGGCAAAATAGATTTCACTTGTGAAATGGGTGCTCTTGCAAATCGACGTCACGGTGATTTAGCGGCGTCATAATTTTCATAGGTCATTAAATTACCTAGTAATTTTTCACGGAACGTTTAAGTGTGTACTTTACATGCATTATAGATTGCAAACCTGAAATGGTGAGAGCTTGTCGTAGGCTAATGCTGAGTGAACTGTGGTTAAACAACGTCTGAGGGATCTTTATTCATATTGGAAGTAGAATACAAAATGAGTCGGTCAGTTTTTATTTAAGCTGGAAGGAACCGCCGAGCTATGTAGCTCTTTTTAACAGTTATCCAGCGGGGAGGGGTAAGCAAGTTGCAACATCTGAGGGCACCGGGGGATATTTAGTCAGAACAATTAACCTAGCCAGCATGTGCGAGGAAACCAGCGTACCTAGCGAAAAACCCACGCAGACACGGGGAGAACATGAAAACTCCACACAGAAAGGTACCCGAGCCGGGAAATCGAACTCAGAATCTGCTTGCTATGAGGCAGCAGCGATACTCAATCCCCAACATTTGAAATACAATCAGGAAAGGATAGCCTCCAAAGAATGATGCTTCATATCGCATAACCGTGAAAATGTTAATTGGGGCGACCCGATATTTGCACAAGACAGTAGATTCTACGTCGTTTGGCACTGTTACCTTCAGAAACATGTCGTGTATTGCTCAGCCAGTCGCCACAATGCAACGTCCAGATAGAGATCGTTATGAACCGGCGGAAATGCGTCATTAAAAATTAAACCCTTATATAATCGTTACTCATTCCCACTTGACAAAGTGTGCCAGCACTGTTTCGTAAACCGACTTCCAATGTAAACACCGATATGAATCATGCCGTCATGAATTCCTCAAAATGAAACAACCAAAAGCATAAGCGACTGACGTAAAAAAACGTTTAAACACATTTAAAAACCTGAGCGTGTATAGTAGAGTTATGTCAATAAGTAAATGGGCGGCAGGGTTGCGCGGTGAGTAGCGCTGCCGCCTCACAGCAAGAAGAGCCCCGGTTCGTTCACAGCAAGAAGAGCCCGGGTTCCCGCTCACGGCCCGGGTTCGTATCCCGGCTCAGGTGCCTTTCTGTGTGGAGTTTGCATGTTCTCCCCGTGTCCGCGTGGGGTTTCGCTGGCACTCCGGTTTCCTCCCAGAGTCCAAAGATATACTGCTGCATAGGTTCATTGGCCTGGTGAGTAAATTGTCTCCGGTGCCCTGTGATGGACTGGCGTCCCATCGTGGGTATAGCCCTGCCTTGCGTCCTGTGTATCCCGGGATAGGCTCCGGCTTACCGTGACCCTGTACGGTGTGTAGACATCGCCACTAAGTAGATTAATAATAATAATATCAATTTATATAGCGCCTTTCACCCGAAGGTCACAAGGCAGTCCGCGCGTGGTGCTGGCCACCCAAAACAATTGACCCTACAGTCTGTGCGTTAGTGGTGAGAGATGGATGAGCGAAGTTCAACCTCCTTCATTGTGGTCACGGGGGCATTTCTACGTTTGTGTTTCTCCACATTCACAGATCGCGACGGAACGGAGATGCCATCCTTAGCTTGACTCCGACTAGGATCGAAGGATCCCACCCATTGTAAAACAACACAGGCAGAAGAAAGGAACCTCTTACAGTGATTCGGGGCCAGAGAGCCACAATTGAAGATAGCGGGAGTCAGCCACGAGGACGCAGGACACATATAATAACTCCGGTCAATTTACACACAAACTAACGCCTGATGATGCTTTCAACGTGGGAGGCGAAACGTCGTGAGGGGAGAGAAGGAGAGCACTCGACACGGCTATCCCGAAAGAACTTCTCTGAAGAGCAACTCCCAGTGATTCGACTATGTTTTCGTATCGTCAAAAGGTCGGTGGTGTTTTTGAGGTGCAATGTGGCACGGTGGGACACAGAAAGGCAATTAAAGTCTCCTTGAAAATGTACGAGGACACGCTGTCGCTCAGAATGTCGCGCCAGCGCAGCCAACTCCCGCTTGGGCTACGGCTCAGGAGCCAGACACATTCCTCACACTCATTTAAACACGAAAGTAGCATGACAGTAAACTTACGGATAGAGTGGTGGCACGGTAGTTAGTACACCACGTTATGAACCTAGGTAAACAGCTCAATTGGTCCTGGGCTCTAACCCCACCTTCATCAATATACACTTACCAGAGTGGTGAAGTATGGCTAAACAACTTCTTTGACTAAAACAGCATGGGAAGGCCTTCATCTGGCAGTTGATTGGAAAAAGGGTTGTGAATTATTATTATTATTATTGCGATTACTAGCAGAGTACCTGCCCTACGTTGTTTTGAAATGTTTTTGTTGATAACGTTTTCAACTGACATTACTGCTTGATGATGGCTTTCTTCCTGAAGTCCTTTCGGGACCCTGGCTCGATGAAGTTTCAGAAGAGTCATCAACACGCGGTTCGGTAATGCTGAAAAAAAGACGTACAAGCGTTGGTGTTGTGCATATAAAATGTGCGCTTACGATGGATTTGAACTCGGTGCCCCGAGTGCAGACATGCATTAAAAACACGTGTTCCATTACACGTTATTATTTCTACATAGTAAACATGTACAGATTGCAGAGACACGTCATTTCAACAAGAGCGGCATCTACGGATAGAAAAAAAACCACATTACATATATATATTTTTACGCGACAACATTGGATTTAGGTTTGCGTCATCTGTGACTCATTTTCTTCCGCGCGCATTTCCGTTTTAGCGAAATTCCAACTTGACATTCTTAATGCATTTGGAGACCTATCACCCAGTACGGCACGTACGAAATGCCACAGAGGGGAACGCACTTTCAATCGGCACACTGATCTTATTAAACTCCGCTCTCCATGGGCAGCCTGTGGTAGCAACTGGACACCCTGAAAGGATGGAAATTAACTTAACCCCACAGCAGCAATGCTGTGGGGATGCGCGACTTCCGATTTAACCAGAATGAGACGTTTCTAAAAAAAAAACCCATTATTTAATGCCCTGACACCAAAGAGTACTGTGAACGACTGGCGTCCTATCCTGGGCATAGCCCTGCCTTACACCCTGTGTCTTGCCGGGATAGGCTCCGGCAAGACAAGTAAGTGGATTCCTCCGACCCTGTACACTCTACAGGATTAAGCGGTTTCTGACAATGGATGGATGGATGGACACTAAACTGTAGAATCGGAAGATAATTGAAGGAATGGTAGGAAGATGAAGACTCAGCAATTATAGGATGTACTAAAGAACAACACTTCATGGTGACTCCATCCGCCAGACCTCCCCAGCCAGTGTTACTCTGTTCTTGTGTATGGCTCATTTTTACAACCTTGTTAAACGTGGCCTGACAGCAATTATTCCTCATGCTCTTTGCCACTTCCAAATCACATCCCACAATTAAGCAAATTATGGGAGGATATTATCTGTTGATTTGGTTCGTGAGGAACAGGGTGGATCTGAGGACGCTGACAAAACTGGGAGCCAGGGTACGTCTATATTTATCTAAGAAATGTTCTCGTTCGGCCACTGTGAATTTACACCAATCCACCGAGGTGTTAAAGTGCACGGTGGAAAAAACACACGTGTTGGTACTAAAACGCTGCATATATATTCTAATTAACATGTCTTCCACTGACCTGGTGTTCATAATTGTTTTTTTTATTAACCTGAATAATAATGTACCATCTGGATAATCGTGTCGAGTGTTGCCACTCTCTCCGTCGCGACGATTCCGAAACACCTGATGACGCCTCCAACATGGGAGGCTAAGCGTCGCCAAGGAGAGAGAAGCAACGCTCGACACGACTATCCCGAAAGAGCAGGATGGCGGGCAATTCCCACGCATCGAGTCGTGAACACCCACATCACTGCATTAATCGATTAATAATCCCAGCTTCAGATGCTATACTGGCGGCAGGGTGGCGCAGTGATAACACTCGTGCCTCGAAGCCAGAAGAACCCGGGTTAAATCCCGGACTCAGGTGCTTGAGTTTGTATGTACGCCACCTGTTCTGCGTGGGCTTTCTCCGGGCTCTCCGGTTTCGTCCCATAGGTAAAAAAAAAAAGTACGGCGTAACTACTATTGGCCAGTTCATAACGTATCACCGGTTGTGAAGCCCCTGCTTGTCAATGCACTGAAGTTTGGCCCGCACCACGTCGCTCGTCAGGGTTGTTAGATCAGACCTCGCTGCTCTGGTCCGTTTACGTCGGTGAAGTGGGTCAGGAGCCCATTCAGAATTTCACTCGCGTTAGCCACAATGGGAATCACACCGAGGTCATCGGGTTCATGCTGCGGGGCGCCAACCTTCCACCGACTCCGCCTGCACTCCCCCACACCTCTCACCCCGATCCTACGCCACAAAATGCTGTTAGATTCCAGACTGAAAAAAAAACATCGCTTCCGTATAATAATCACAACATGCGGCAACAGAAAGAAGGAATGACTATGAATACACTTTGTTGGGGCGCAGTGGGTATCGCTGCCGCTTCACAGCAATACGGACCCGGGTTCGAATCTCGGCTTGGATGCCTTTCTGTGTAGAGTTTGCATGTTCTCCCCCGTGTCCGCGTGGGTTTTCGCCGGGCACTCCGGTTTCCCCCCACCGTCCAAAGTCATGCTGCCAGGTTAATTGTCCTACTGAGTAAATTGCCCCAGGTGCCCTGCGATGGATTGGAGTCCCATCATGGGTATAGCCCTGCCTTGCGCCCTGTGTCTGCCGGGATAGGCTCCGGCTCACCGCGACCCTGTACAGGATTAAGTGGTTTCTGAAAATAGATGGATGGATGGGCTTCCGATGGACTATTGTGTAGAAGTGTGCGGCGCTACCGCATCGATCCCCACGGCACGCTTGTGCCTCCACGTGTCACAGGTCACCCTGGATTTATAGGTGGGTTGGGGGGTGGTGGTGATATCGAACACAGCGTCATAAGTGCTACGTCTATTAATTTAAATGTTCCATTAAACTGGCAGTTGCAGGAACGTGACCTTTACATTTACATTGCAATGGTCCCGTGGTTTAACACGAGGTCTGATAGAATTTGAAAGAAGAGGAAATAAGAAACGCAGCCCGTTTGATTGCAGCGAAGATCAAACGCGATCTGTTACATAATTTAACAATAATCTTTCGCTTCGTTGGAGAGAACATAAATAACACCGTAGGTTAGCAGACCGTTTCTCCACAATAAACGCAAGATGTTTCACACAACCCATAGTTTGGTGCCGTAAACCTTTTGGGAGCGGGTGATTTCAGCAGCGTTTGTCTGGTACAAGCAAGACTCGGAACCAGTGTGGACACACAGGGTCTCATGAGCACTCAGGCTGCCCTGAAGAATGTTACATGCAAGGGTCCTCTCTCTTTAAGATATGGGTCCTGGTTCGACACAAAATTACATAATGCTAATATCGTTCAGCCAACGCCTGATGATGCTTCCAACATGAGAGGTGAAATGTCGCGAAGGAGAGAGAAGGAACACTCGACACGGAAATCTCGAAAAAACAGCTATGGAGAGCAATTCTCATACAACGGGCCGTGAAAACAATTCCATTATGTAATCACTATTACACAATCACGACAAAACGTTGCACTTAAACGTATCCGCGAGTTTATCCTCGATTTTCGTTAACGTGTGTGCTCAGAAATATCATCCGGGGCTTTATCCTCTGCGATTTCGCGTCGTTCCTCCTGGGGATTAGCCACCGGTACACACAGCCACACATGGATGCACGTTAGCTCATCGTCACATCCAAACAGGCTGACACTTCCATGCAGGTCTGCCGTGCGCTTCCGTGCGATTTCAGTAAATATGCATGACATTTGTGATCTGAATAATTGTAAAGTGCGAGTGCAATATATAGGCTCTGGAATGGGAACCGTCTCTCTCTCCCCACGGCCGTCTGGGAGGGCACGCACTTTGGGTTAACAATTGGCTGGGGATTTGCTTCCATCTGCCCCTTTTTACACCAATAAATCTTCACCTCTTCACACGCGGTAAGCGACGGAGAAACAGCTACTCCTAGGCGCCCGCGCTCATATAACGCGGAGGGTGTACGTGACTCACAATTCAACATTGGTGCGATTCACAGCCTGGTCGTCGGGTACACTGCCAGCGAATGAGGGTCTCCACACCGTGCGGGTCATGGGGGGTTATTTGAAACATACTTCACCACGATGGTTAATGATGGGTTGGTTAATGCGGGGAGCATGTCGGATAGATATTTATGATTACGGCAGAAAATACTCAGCGAGATTGCCAGCTCTGGATTGCTCCGATGCAACAGGCATACGAACTAACCAACATCAACAAGAGATGAAATCAGTAGGCGCCTGAGCCTTAGTTACAGTCCAATAATATATTTGGATGAACTACTTTCTGTTTCCCACAATCGTGGCCCAGCAGCAGCCTATAACACCTTTTACATATTTAGTCGTCACCCATCCCGACTCTAATTAAACAGCTGATGTGGTCAACGTAGTGTGTACTGTACTTCAAAATATACCTTTTATAAAATAATACGTAAATAAAATGTGTTACGCGCACATCTTCATTAAATTTCGAACGTGTTAATTCGACGAGAGAACGACCCGGTGGCGCAAGGAAACTACAAGGAGGTGGGGGGAGGGGGCAAGGCAGCCACGTGGTTAGCCGGCGCCAACATTTGCCAGCTAAGTAATTAATGAGTGTTTTTTTAAAGTTGTGGGAGGAAACCGGAGAACCCAGCGGAAACCCACGCAGAACAGGGGGAGAACACACAACCGCCACACAGAAAGGCGCACGAGGCGGGAATCGAACAGCCTCGGACAGGACTTTCCGTGAGGTGCAGATGTTTCCACTGCAACACCCTGTCGCCCAGATGAACTACATCTTACAGATGAAGCAAAAAAAATAAGCTCAGCGTCGCGATGTGGTACAAACGGTTTTCACACCGTTTTACGAGCCAGCCACCGCGAACGAACATCGCATTTACCACTGCCGCAATTCAGTGGCTAACGTGTAATGTTACAGGTCTGTACCTCAGCAGCGGTTATTGATTACAAGTGCCACCGAGACCCCAGATGTTAGCGCCCTCACACTTGCCTTGCGTTCCTGTTCTGCACGTACATCACGTGTACAGCACCGAACACTTGGCACATTCACCACTCTGCAGTCTAAATATAAAGCTACGAATGTGTACACGCGCCTGTGTGTGAATTAGACCATAATTGCAATGCTGGGAAGCATCTGCCCTAAGCCAGCTGGTTGTATGTCGGTATAATTCAACTTGCCTTGTTAAACTGATGTAAATAAATAAATACGGACATTGTATCCAACTGTCGTTTAAAGGTTGGCGTTTGTTTTGAACCTGTGTGCTTGTGAAGGTTTGTTTTAAATATATGTGTTTGTAAATGCGTCTTTGTTTGTTTACTTAAGAGCAAAAATAACGCGTTAAAATTACGGTGATTATACATTTCAATATCTTAGTACAGACACCCCCGATATATGGACGCTCTCCCCACGGAAATTCGCTATAATGTAAATGAGTAATTATGGACGAAAATTCAGTATACGGCAGTAAAATTCTGCATAACAGAAATTTTGCATCTCAAAAATATGCTATACTCTGCTGTATTGTACAGCACCCCCGTGACTCGACATACGGACATTCACTTCACATTAACATTTTATGGAACGTAACCCTTTCGTATAACGAGGGATGACCGTTTGGATCTTAACATCGTCTTATGACAGCCGAGACGAGAAGACGATTATCTACACCGATCCTGGTCCTCCCCTCTGTCAAACTTAGACTCGAGCGAATACCTCCTGTGGTGAGTAAACATCAGCACTGGGGAGAGAGACAACATTGGCCAGGCGTGGTGTCGGAATTAACGGGCGCTCGTAACGCCACTTGCCCCAAATCCTGTCAAGGCAATACGGGTGATCTTTAACTCTGCCCGTTAATCTGTTGGTTTAATAACAATAATACGCATCGCAACGTAACAGCACATTTCGAATATTTTGACAACGCATCCAAACAATGCTTTCGAGACTTCCGTTTTGCTATCTTGCCCAAACATACGGCACTCGTGTTTCAAAACGACGGAGTACGCCCACAAATCACACTGGGGAGTAGGGCAACGTGTTCAATTATCAGAATAAGCAGCTGAGTTAGCGGTTGTTCCAAAAGCTTGACCACCACATGTTTTTCCTGTCCCTGTGGCTTAGCGATAAGCAACTTCTATAAATGTCTTTGCGCCCCCTGCCTTGTCTTCGAAGCTCTTTTCAGTGAGGCATTAACCAGCTGCCGAGCTCGTTGTCACGTAAGAGTGAAGGACCGCACGCAACAATGTTACAGATTTAGAGCCAATCGCACAGAAGCGATCGCACTGACACCTGCTTTGTCTTCTAAATGTATACATCACAACACGACGAAGCGGCTGCGTGTACAACTTCTATAACAGCTGCGCCTCACGGAAATAATGGTCTTGCCCCGTGGCGGTTCGATTCTTGCCTTGTGTGCCATTCTTTGTTGAGTTTAAGTGTTCTCCCGCTGTTTCTGCGTGGGTTTCCTCCCACAACTTTAACAAAACACTCGTTAATTAATTGCCCGATAACATCATTATAATACAGAGGACGCAGAGTGTGGCAATATGTTGGCGCCGGCGAACCGCCTGGCTGCCTCCTCCGCCTCTCTGCGGTTTCCTCGCGCCTCTTGAGTCGTTCTCTCTTCGAATGAAATGCAAGTCAGTGTGGTTTGACGAAATCTGGAAAGTATAGACGTGCGCTTAGGAGTACAGTATAGCAATCGATGTCTTTATTGCACAGCTCCTGTACACCTGACCATGTACCCCTGCGGCCTATGAAAAAAAGACAGACCCGTCCATTTAAACAGGATTCCAGACTCGGCGCTGCTTAGCTTCTGATATCTCATGACATTTGGTCGCATACTTGGTGATTTTGTCATCAGCTAAGAGTGTTGTGCAATTGGCTTTATGCCACAAATGTAAACACCGAAGTGATTTTAACGAGCACAATTCCAAAATGTGGTTTATATTTTATTTAAAAAACGTGATCCTAATGGGAAGTATTACATGCATTTCCCCCCACATTTGCTCTACACTCCCTGGAAGTTATCCGAGAATCTAACGCCGTGTAAACATGGTGCCAAAAGAATTGAGGTTAGTGACCTCAAAGCCACGCGTGCTGAAAAAGTACAAGTGACTTTACCACCAGTTTAATCATTAAGCCGTTTTAGATTGATGTCAAGAGCTTCCATCAATTTTGTATGTGAGTCTCACCCAGAACGGTCCCCAGCTAATAACCATCTGCTATTTTTAATTCATTAAAACATACCTTTAACATTAAATCGATTTCCTGCTCAAGTGAGTGTTGACGTGGTATTCATCTGCCGTTTACAGCCCCAAGACAGTGATTGTAAATTGTAATTCCACATTCGATTCATGATGATTGCTCTTCGTCGCGAGGGAGAGAGGGAGATCGCTCGACACTGCTATCTCGAAAAAACAGCTCTGAAGAGCAATCATCATTCCACATTCGTCTAGCAGGGGAGAGTCTGGCCTACACACCTGGCCAGCCGAGTTCGAATCCCGCTCACGGGCAACACCAGTGACGATTTTCTGAACCCGTGCTGGGTCTCCCCTAGGTCTACTCAGTGTTTACACATTGCCAAAGGTGGACGGGCGTGGTGCTGGTCACCAACCTCCTCGTGTGCCGTGTCGGCCTTCATGAGTGCTTGCTAACGGCACCTGGCCCTACAGTCTGTTAAGGCTATACGGGAGATATGTGTCTCTTTGTCTCACCATAGGGCAACCACTGTTGAATTTACTACAAAATAGTACTCGGAGGGATGATGGGTTGAGTCAACCCCTGACTAGAATTTAAACTTGGAACCTTCCGATTGCGAGCCGTTGCGTTTCAATAAGATATTCCATCCATCCATTTTCTAAACCGCTTGTCCTGGTGTGGGTCGCGGTAGCAGCAGAGATTTGAGATTAGATTAGTGAGCGTCTGTAAACAAGCTGGGTCAATGCTGTGTTGAAGTCTTTATTGTATACGGGGCAGTGGATGGCGCACTCCGCCATGAACCCGGCGACCTGAGTTAGATTCCAGGATATGGGTAACATCAGTGGCGAGTGGTATCTGACCTGGTCCTGGGCCATCCCATCACCAACCCGCATTGACACACTCACTACTCACTCAGCACACACTCACACGCACTCACCCATCCATCCATCCACACACGCATTCATCCACTCACCCACTCACCCACCACACG
>JAZEWU010000007.1:3961858-3973130 GCA_036362915.1 Geotria australis | reverse complement strand
CCTGATTTCAGGCTTCTGGAGGCATCATTCAAGATATAATTCAAGCTTCAGAAACCCGAATTCAGGCTTCTCAAGCCTGCATGATGTCTCAAACGCGGCAGACGACACGAAAGAGCAGCTATAAAGAGACATTTTCACACATCGAGCCGTGAATTCTACTCCTCCATGCAGGCCAGGCATTTTGGAGTAGGAGCGCGTACCCACACTTTACCCCACCACACGCGACCTGCCACTGGATAGACTGTGGTGTACCCATTTACACTGTTGGGCTGGACAGAGGCACGGGGAGATTTAAGAACGTGCCCCCTTCGTTCCAACTGCAAGAGGACAGAACCGGCGACACCTGGATTGTAGGTCGAGTGCGCTAACCGTGACATCGCGGCAGTTTCCTGTAGCGTACAGCAGCGGTATGCATTAAATAGTTGTTGTTGCTGCTGTTCTCACCATCAGCGAGACGTATGTGAACTTTAACCACTTGCGGCAGACTCATTACAGTGTCTAAACCATCGCCGTTTGTTTCCCAGAATCGGCCTCCGTTTTGAGAAAGCTGCTTTGGCAAAAAATCTGTAAGTTTTCACGGAACAAGTAATTGAGAACTGCCATCCAGAGCGAGGGAGATCGCTCGACACGGATATACCGAAAGAACAGATCTAAAGAGCATCCATGACTGACATATGTCCCGGTTGTCGTGTCTCGGAGGAGGCAACGCTAACGCCGCGTCGGGGCAGACATCACGACCATCGGTCGTGGAGCACATCAAATCTTTGACCCACATTCTGAGTTCCGACATTGCCACAGACTAACGATTGCACAAGGCACGTGGTTAATCAATGTTGGAATAGTTAGGGAGCGTAAATCATTTAATCATTGCTTTGTGCGTATTCTTAGCATGAGTTAGTGCAATTTATGCATTACCTTCGCTGTCAAAACACACGCGAGGCATGCACAGAAACATGTTAAGTACTTGAAATATAAAGGGAAGGCGTCCTGTTCACTTTAAGGTCAATTGCCAATCTACGGCCGTGTGGCACGGTGGCGCAGTGAGTAGCGCAGCCGCCTCACAGCAAGAAGCACCCGGGTTCGAGTCCCGGCTCGGGTGACTTTCTGTGTGGCGTTTGGATGTTCTCCCTGTGTCAGCGTGGGTTTTGGCCGGGTACTCCAGTTTCCCACAGTCCATAAACACGTTACCTCGGTTAGTTGTCCCGACTAAATTTCCCCCGGTGCCCTGACAAGTTGTAGCTCGCTTATCCCTCACCGCTGGACAACTGCTCAAAAGAGCCACACAGCTCAACGGTTCCTTCCAGCTTAAATAAAAACTGACTGTCAGTCAGTGGCAGAGCGAGTAGAATCTCATGGTTGCTCTTCAGAGTTGTTTTTTCTTTCTATCTGGAGAGCAGCCTCGATAGCTTTCTCCCTCTCCAGCGCCACGATTCGCCTCCCACGTTGTAAACATCATCAGGCTGAGAATCTCTCCATGAATTTGGGTTGTTTGATCGCACGACACCGAAATGGTCAGCGTGGGTTGGTGGAGAGGTGGGAGGGAACCCACGGTACGGTCCCGGTGTCATTCACCCCCTGACGTCAGCCAAGGTTAGGAATGGAAACATTAAGCATCGATTTCCTCTCGGCAGTGCCCCAGCCCATGCAGCACCCATCCAGGCCCCGGCAGATCATGGGAGTTGAAACTACATGCAACGAAGTGACTGATAATTTTACTGATATAGGTGTTTCAAAATCTATGCGTTCCTCCCTCTGTAACTCAAAATCTATGAGTTCCAAGGATGCATTCCAACGTGCTTTATTGCACATTTTAGTTATTGCTTAATTTTCGTTTGCTGTTTTATGGTTGTTAATGACCGTGTTTATGAAGCATAGGTCATAACAGGCGGTATACAATATATCTGTGCATATTCTCGTTCATGCATTCATTAAATCAAATCAAATCATTACCATGCAATAGAAACATCATGTCCCCTATTACCTTCAATTTGCACATTTTATCCCCTCTGCAGGAATTTTAATTAAGGCCAACAAGTATTAAAATGAATGAGCTTTTTTTGTTGAAATGTATGACATGTAAATAGCTAATAAAAATGTTAATTACCTCCGGCATCTTAAACCTCTGAATCACACGGCGTAATTAACGGCATCACATGAAAGACATGTTTATGCATTGCAAAAAAAATATTTAAATGTTATACGTATTATTTCGAAATTAACTAACAATTTATTTGTTTGAAATATTGCAGTTAAAATTGAATCATGAGAATTGTCTTTTGTTTGAAGTAATAGACAATTAATTCAGTTCAAAATGACACGCAATGTAATTAATGATCCCTTTTGGCAGATAGAGGGTTTAAATAACAAGCAAAACAAACAAACAGCTAAACAATGAGAGCATACGCTGATCTCTTAAAAGCAAAGTGTGTTCAGCTGTTTAGCAATAAAATAGAGCAACCTGGCTGTCTCTTTTTTAAATATATAGGCGAGTTGATAATAAAAAAATAGTGATATAATTTTTAATGCGAGCAAATTCCATGCCTAGTTATGGACGAGACGCGGATACGGAAGCGTGAGGAAGCCACAGAGTGGGTGGGGGGGTGAAAAAAACAGGCGGTCAGCCAGCGCCAACCCGGCAGACACTGCCTTCCTATTTATTACGACTTTATCGGCCAATTAATTAATGAGTGTTTTGATGGTTGCTTTTCAGAGCTGTTCTTTCCGGATAGCCGTTTCGAGCGCTCTCTCCTTCGCGACATTTCGCCCATCACGTTCGAGGCATCTTCAGTTGTTCTGAGTCTGAGAGGGAGGGCACTTGACACGGCGATCCCAACAACAACAAAACAGCTTTCAAAAGCAATTCTCAAGCATCGAGGCGTGAAAACCTACATCAATAAATCGTGCTTTCAGAAGTCCGACTGGCTTTAAGCGATCTTAAATAGATAAATCCAAGAGTGTGATTTTCCATCCTTGTGAGTGAAGAGTTGTATTGATGGTCAGACTATTTCATAACCAACTCCCCGAGACAGAGAACCGTGATGGTTTAGGGCTAGACTTCAAAAGCCTCCATCGTTGGAGGCGAAACGTTGCGACGGAGAGAGAAAGAGATTGCTCAACACGGCTATCCCGAAAGCACAGCTTTGAAAAGTAACCATCATGCATCGAGCCATGAAAACCTACATGAGAACAATGAGAATTTGTTTTCAGTTGTGGGAGGAAACCGGAGAAGTTTGCATGTTCTCCACGTGTCCGCGTGGGTTTAAGCCTGGTACTCCGATTTCCTCCCACAGTCTAAAATCATGCTGCCTCGCTTAATTGGCCTGTTGACTAAATTACCAGCGGTGCCCTGAGAAGGACTGGAGTCCCATCCTGGCTGTAGCCCAAGTTATATACGGATTTGCTTACCTCTCCCCACTGGACAACTGTTTAAAAAGCTACATAGCTCAACAGTTCCTTCCAGCTTAGATACAAACTAACTGACTGACGTGTCAGTAGCTTTCACGTGAAATAAATTTAACATTCACAACCACCTCTCAAACTACGATTCAATTTGTCAAAGTGGTGGCTCTATCTTACAGGGAGAGAGTGTTGAGCATATTGAGATTGGTAACAGACGCGTGGTGGAGGCTTTGAAGTGAAACGGTACTTTATCTGCAATGCCTTCCTATTGTTTTATCTATAATTGGACGAGCGAGGAATTTATATAATGTGGAAAAGATTCACATTTCATCTCATTCCCACGCGGACATCCTTCATGTTCTCAAGGCCACATTATAAAATCCCCCTAGAGGTGTTCTGACAAAGTTTACAGTGATCTGACTCAGGCTTTAAAACAACATCCTGTGCATGATTAATTTGCCTGATGAGCAATGTCCGCTGCATAGTAATGACCAACAGCTTAAAATCACCTCTTCATAACAAATAACAACCCAACCGGTATCTTGCACGAGCTCATTTCATCGCTCCATCTCCGTGGTGGTCGTAATCTCAAACACGTTCGACTCCTCGGCTGCCGTTCCATCACTAGACTCGACCACTAACCATAACCCTTTATCGGGACGTATTCGGCACAAACCCTATAATGTTAATTAACCGTCAATACGATGGCTTAACCTGTGTATGTCCTCTAATCCATGTATATGTCCTTCTGTCTGTCAATATATAACACAAACATATGTAGAGATAACTGTGACTCAGAGTGCTGTGTCCAGAATCTGCAAGTGTAGAGAATTACTGTGTGGCTAAACCGTTAATTAAATCTGTGAAACCGCGTAATTGAATTTAACGAGGCGTGCCGACACAACACACGTTATGCTTTCACACCACGTGTCGGTAGGGTTCCGTGAGTACTGAGTAATGAGTTCACATTGGGGGTCAAGGTAGAAGCGTTCACGTCGCGATCCCTGTCAGGTAGTACTTGGTATTGCCTGCGAATTCTACCAAACACTTCGAAGCCAAGCTGAAAGACAACGATGTCCAGAAGCTAGCCATCGTGCTTCGAAGAATCGCAAAGAAGAAGAAGTTCACATTACAGTTGTTTAAGATCTGACGTGTTGTAATTTTGTTTTCAACGTATTTATACCAGGTCCTAACCCGTAGGAGCCTCAAGAGAGAAGTAGCCCAGAGATGGAGAGATGGGATCGGCTTGTGTGTAATAATAATATCAATTTATATAGCGCCTTTCACCCGAGGGTCACAAAACGCTGCACAAGGGCCGCGAAGAGGACGGCATGTCAACAACGAAAGAAAAAAACAATAAAAACCAAAGCAACAGAAAATAAATGATTAAGGCTACTTCGAATATACTGAAAGGTTGTGAAACTGGCAATCTTACAAGAGGCAAAATTCTGCCAGCGTCCCCTAAGATGGCCGTCACTTCCTTGAAGACAAACACGGAGGGAGGGTGAGAGACAGGGACAGAGAGACAGGAAGACAGACAAACAGACACGAGGGGGAAGCAACGCCAATCCAAATTAAACAATGAACATTGAAGCACAAAAACACACACATAGTCACACGCAACAGCAAAACAACCGCAGCCACCCACAACAACAAAAACACAACTTCCACACGCGACACCAAGGGGCGAGTTTAGGCAAGGCAGGACTGGGCCAGGAGTAGGCCGCGCAAAACATACAAAGAAAACAAGCAACAAGAGCATGGCATACAACAAAAACAAACACCAAAGTTACACAGAAACAAACCACCAACCAAAGAGAGTACAACAAATTAAAGCTAAATAAATACGTTTAACACAGGGAGCGGAAGCCCACGCGCCCCCAGCACGCGGGGGCGCGTGGGCACTAGATGCACTGTTGCATGGCAAGACCGTGAGAGATGTTGATTGTTCTGAGGGGCCTTCAGTCAGCAGTTGGTAGAATATCGCTGGAAGGAACCGTTGAGCTATGTCGCTCTTTTTAACAGTTGTCCAGCGGGGAGGGGTACGCAAATGAGTCGATAATGTAGGCTATAGCCCGGATGGGACGCCAGTCCATCACAGGATACCGGGGGGCAATTTAGTCAGCAGGACAATTAACGTAGGCAGCAGCATGATTTGGATTGTTGGAGTAAATCAGAGTACCGGGCGAAAATCGCACGCGACCATACAACGTCCACACAGAACGGCACCCGAACCGGGAGTCGAACCCGCGGCCTTCTTGCTGTGAGGCGGCAGCGCTACCGTGCGCCAACGAGCCACGTACGCGCGCCGCGTGTCACCACGTGCAACCCGCTCTCACCACTCACTCTCATTACCGACTCCCATCACCCACTCTCATCTCTCAACACCCACTGTCACCACCGACTCTCACGCGTGGTACGGAGTGACGCGCAGGGCCCCCGTAATTGCCGCAGTTTGCTTCCAAAAATACCGGCGCGAGCGATGCTCGTGGACTTTCCGTACGTATAAACGTGACATCTTTGGAGCACTTGTGGGCCCGCGGGGAACGAACATTACGAGAGCCCTTTGAAGCCCGTGGAGACCTGCCACACCGAGTCATTGCGGTCGCTCAACTCGTAAATGTCTCGGCATGCTCCGCGACTCGGCTGGGAATGGGCGTGTGAATGTTTTGTTTGTAAGTTGAACATGGGCGAAGCGAGGATTCTATTTAAGGAGCTGGGGATTTTCACTAATACGACGCTTGAATCAAAGTCTCAGAAAGTCAAATCGCTTCACTTCACATCCCATCTCAAGGATTCCCGTTCTCCACTGCAGCCGAGATAAGGCGGGTCCCCCCAATGGCAGCTGTCCCTGTGTGTCATGAGGTGTATGCAGCAAAGCCTTGCCACGTGAGCATTAGTCTGCCAGGAGGCAGAATGTATTGCTGTGTGGGTTGTTTTCCCTAAATCTAAAGACATTCTGCCTAGGTTAATTGTCCTGAATAAATTGCCCCCGGTGCCCTGTTATAGACTGGCGTCCCATCCAGGGCATAGTCCTGCCTTGCGCCCTGTGTCTGTCGGGATGGGCTCCGGCTCACCGCGACCCTGTACAGGATTGAGCGGGTTCGGATCACGATGATGATGATGGTGATGACATTGCCCCACGTCGGAGGCATTCTCCGGCGTTCTGAGCTCCGAGTGATGTGAGAATCGGCGGTGAGAATGGTCGCACGCCGAGAAATTCGAGAGATCATCTTCCTGTTGTCGTAGCGGTGAGTTCCTGCTCAAGGCAGCGTCGAGGCAACAATAATAATAATAGCATTTATATAGCGCCTTTCACCAGAGGGTCACAAAGCGCTGCACAGGGCTGCGGAGAGAACGGCACGCCAACAACGACAGAGAACGGAAAACCAGCAGCATTTTTTGGTGCGCGTCTCCTGTTTACAGCTCCGAACAGCTAGCTACTGGTGGAGATTCCGCATACCAATCGTGGTGCGCGAGTCTCTCTTTAAGACAACCGTTGGTAGTGATTTTATCGACCCCAAACGGACGACGGGATGAATCAACCCCAACTCGGATGTGAACTAGCAGACTTCAGATCTTGAGCTACCCCCTCCATCACTGGGCCACCTTGCCAGATTTCAACGAGGAAGGGCACGGTGCCTGAAATGTATATTAATAGACACATTTGTTACTCCTTTTATGGCAGTGTTATTAATGAATGTTACGTTTTTGGTATCTGTGTTAAAAAACGTTTAAAAAAGTGTTGTTTTGCTGGTGCACTCTTGCAAAAGCAGTGTCAAAAAAAACTGGTTTGTGCTGGACTTACAATTCAGCACTTTCCAGTTTGACCGGTCAGTTGAAACAATAGGTGCAAGATCCCACCCGCTTCTGTCCAGCCGACAGTAATCATGGCTTTACAACAGTCGATCGGCAATTACCGTGCGGTGGGGTAAAATCAGGTCACTCCCACCTCATCTGGTCAGTGTGGAACAAAAGGCCACGTCACTGATGAAGGTTTTTCACGGCTCGATGTATGAGAATTGCTCCCCAGTGCTGTTCTCTCCGTCGCGACGTTTCGCCTCCCACGCTGGAGGCATCATCGACGTGGGAGGCGAAACGTCGCGAAGGAGAGAGCAGGAGCACTTGACACGGCTATCCGGAAACAACAGCTATGGAGAGCAATTCTCAATAGGCCAAATACCCTCTAGTGGGTTAGATATATGGATAGATGCATACGTATTATTACTACTACAGAAAAAATACCCTGTGAGCTTTCAAGCTCTGGAAGCAGGTTTCCTGCAATACAACAAACGTACGAAGTGGCGGACGTTCATTCGTTCATTGTCAGAAACCACTTAATCCTGCACAGGGTCGCGGTGAGCCGGAGCCTATCCCGGCAGACACAGGGCGCACGGCAGGGCTATACCCAGGATGGAACGCCAATCTATTACAGGTCGCCGGGGGCATTTAGTCAGCAGGAAAATTAACCTATGCAGCAGCATGTCCTTGGACTGTGGGAAGAAACCGGAGTGCCCGGCGAAAACCCACAGAAACTCGACAAAGAAAGGCACCCGAGCCGGGATTCGAACCCAGCGGCGCTACTCAAGGTGCCACCGTGCCGCCAGAATTTACCAAAATTAACAAGGGTTTGCCTAGACCTCTCTACTGCCAGCAATGCTGTAGGGAGGTCTAGACAATGCTATGAGCAAGCAGCTTCGGGGCTGCTTTACCTTTAAGAGGACCTGGTGGATCGCAGAGGCTGAAGTAGGGCGTCTGAATAATGCGTGGATGGGAGCGATTTATCAGCAGGCATTAAATAATGCATCGAGAGCAACGCGGTGTAGTGTCCTCGTGACGTGGGCTCTACTTCTGATCGGGGCAGGTCGGGTCACGTCGATGGGGAAAGTGTTTTTGTTTGCCTTCATGTTGCTGTTCGCCAACATCCTTCAAGGACGAGCGGAGCAGTGGTTCTGCACTCTGATGAACCCGGTCTCCCAGAAATGGCCAACATCAGTTGGCGAGGTGACAGTCAAATCAGTTCCAAGTTCTGGGTCTCCCACCCCACACCCAACCTCCCACACAACCCCCACCGCCACCTCATTCGTCACTAATCCACACTGACCCGCATGGTGAAGTATGATCAATGCGCGTGGCTGACTCGGCATGGTGAGACTTTCACCATGCAGATGATTGATACCGAGCGGTATCTTGTTTTAGTCATATTATTGCTATTCACGAGCATGACGTCTCAAAAATGTCAACAACACGTTCGGAAGAATAATACACTGGGATTTGCATTCATATGGCGTTTACACGCCGCAGTGTCTCAAAGTACGTAACGTGAAAAATAACATCCTCCGACTATGACAACAACAATGTTAAAGTATTACACAGGACCCAAGGTGCAGCCACGCAGTCAAACCGCGCCAGCCCGCCAAACACTGCGTCCCTGTATATTTTGCTCTTACCGGCCAATTCATTAATGCGTGTGTTTTAGTCGTGGAATAAAAACGACAACACGCAGGAAACCGCTTAATCCTGTACAGAGTTGCGGTGAGCCGGAGCCTATCCCGGCAGACACAGGGCGCAAGGGAGGGCGGAACCCAGAATGGGACGCCAGTCCATCGCAGGGCACCTGGGGCAATTTATTCAGTAGGCCAATTAACCTGGCAGTATGTATTTGGACGCTGGGAGGAAACCGGAGTGCCCGGCGAAAAGCCACGCGGACACGGGGAGAACATGCAAACGCCACACACAAAGTCGCCCGGGGCGGGACCTTCTTCCTGTGAGGCGCATAGACACCCTGCGGCTGGTACATACAAATCTATACGGCTTGGATGCATGCTGTGAATGTCAGACATTGCTCAGCGTGGCAGCAGCAGCAGCCTCCTATCCTGGGACTCATGCAGCGGTGAGAATCCATTATCCCGGACATTCCTGGCCTCGGCTGCCAACGTGTTGCGCTAACAGCACATCAGCACGCTCCGTGGGTGCGTCAGAGAGAGTAAACATTTTAGTTTGTGATTCATCGAAAGCCTTGGGGGTCAGTGATTCGATCAAATGTGTGAGTTGGCCCGGCTTCAGATGCTTGCTTCATGTTGATTCCATTCCGCCATCTTCATCAGCATCATTCTCATTGTATATTTCAGTATATTCGAAGTAGCCTTAATCATTTATTTTCTGTTGCTTTGGTTTTTATTGGTTGTTTTTTTCTGTCCTTGTTGACATGCCGTTCTCTTCGCGGCCCTTGTGCAGCGCTTTGTGACCCTCGGGTGAAAGGCGCTATATAAATTTATATTATTATTATTATCGTATTGATGTAGGTTTGTCACGGCTCGATTCATGATGGTTGCTCTTCGGAGTTGTTATTTCGGGATAGTCGTGTCGAGCGATCTTCCTCTCTCCTGTGCATATGGTAGAGTTGACAAATCAAGTTGAATTGAATAACCTCGTGTAAGTATGCCGGTCAGTGCAGGCTGACACAGAGGGGGCGACTTGCCACCGCTGTCAGCTATTTGCCGGGAATCGACCACAGATCGCTGGGATCGTATCGCTGTGTTTATTTTGTCGGTTAAAAACGCTCTCAATTCTGACTTTTCCAGTTTTATTTTTTGCATTCTCTACTCAATGGAATAACACGTTGAGGTATGTTGCCTGTTCTTCCTCTTTGAGCAAATTCGTTGTTGCCCTTGTGACGAAACGAAGACAAAGATGCACCGTGTAGCCTTGACGGACTGTAGGGTCAAGTGCTGTTAGCGACAGGCACCTATAAAGGCCAGCAGAGCACGCGCGTGGGTGGGTGGCCAGCAACCACAGACAAAAATCCCCCGTATAGCCGAAACAGACTGTAGGGTCAAGTGCCTTTAGCGTGCACCTATGACGACTGACACGCCACATGAGTAGGTGTGTGGCCAGAACCACGCCCGGCCGCCTTGTAACAATGTTCACACACCGCACTAAAGTACTAATTTGAGGCTGAGTCGACCTAAAGCAGGCCCAGTACCGGTTCACAAAATCGAACTCGGGTTCCCAGGTTTGTAACCCAGCGTGCTAACCAATTGCGCCACCGCTCCCCCTAAGGACAAGTGCAGTTAGCGAGCACTTATGAAGGTCGACACGGCACATCAAGGGGTGGGTGACCAGCACCACGCCCGGCCGCCTTTATCTCCCTAGTGGCAACGTTTACACACCGCACTAGGTCACTCAGTTGAGGCTGAGTCGACCTAGGGGGAGGCCCAGGACCGGTTCAGAAAATCGTCACTGGTATTGGCCGTGAGTGGGATTCGAAGTCGGATGGCGCTAACCACTGAGCCACCGCTCTGCCCCACACACGCGCGCCACTCACGCCCACTCACAACGAGCGTTTCGATGAATGGCCTGTGATGCAGTCCTGTCCTTTTTGTTTACGCTTGCAGCAGCCCCAACGCCTTTGCAAATCAATCGAACCATAACGATGCCCCGGACTTGTTGAAAGACGCGAGCATGACACACGCGTCGGTGTTAAACTCCCAAACGGGCTTGAAAGATTGCAGAAACTACTTTTGAACCACTTCTCTCTTTGATGGCCAGCTGAGACAGGCTGGTGGCAAAATGTTTCTCGCTCGCGGGAGATCACAGTGAGTGAGTGCTCCAAGGAGGCTGCTTAATCCCTAGCACAGAAGGTCAGCAGCTGCGATGATTGAAACCCGTAGAAATGCAACGGCCAGAACACCGGGCAAATGATAAGTGGTAATAATGACTTGGATATTACATTGGGGCGCGTGGGCTGGAGCTCCGTGTTAATCGTATTTATTTAGCTTTAATTTGTTGTATATTTGCCCTTTTTCATCTGTTCCTTTTCTCTTTGGTTGATTGTTCGTTTCTTTGTAACTTTGGTGTTTGTTTTTGTTGT
>JAZEWU010000007.1:3919158-3961795 GCA_036362915.1 Geotria australis | reverse complement strand
AAGGAAGTGACGGCCATCTTAGGGGACGCTGGCTGATTTTTGCCGCTCTTAAGATTGCCAGTTTCACAACCTTTCAGTATATTCGAAGCAGCCTTAATCATTAAAACAATGTTTGTTTCTTTGGTTGTTTATTTATTTATATTTGATTGTTGACATGCCGTTCTCTTCGCGCCCTTGTGCAGCGCTTTGTGACCCTCGGGTGAAAGGCGCTATATAAAACGCTATTATTATTATTATTATAATAGAGCAATCAAGGTGAACCTAACACCTTGTTACTGTATTGATCATCTGTATTGATCATCTTTTTAATAATAATAATAATGTTTTGGCCATCCAAACACCGAACCGCGTATGGCTACATGGTAAGTCCAACTGGGAGGGGGACAGCGGTGTATTGATCTTGTAAGCCGTCCTGGATCGGGGCGTCTGCCAAATAATATTAATATAATATTAAAAGTTCCCACCACACGTGACCACACGCGGAGCTGCCAGTCGACTCGACCTGCAGTTAAGAATTTTACGAGAATCTCCCACTCTGTCAACTGCCACGAGCTTCGGTCTGTTTACCATTAGACGATGGGAACAGCAGCAGCGTTAGTGTAGACTGTAAAGGTTATAGCAGAGAATGGATCATAATAGTAAAGTTAAATTGACCCCTACGTTCACATCTTAAGGGACCAATCCAAATGAACTTGGAAAAGCGAAGTGTAATTTGTTAATTCTTGCTAAAATTGGTTGAGTATGTCTGTTCCAGATCTAAAACTTGTCTTCAAAGTACAGTAACTCGTACACATTATATTCTAAAGAACAACAATTCAAAATAACTGTAAGGTGTTCCATACCATGATGAACTCAGAACTTAACAAATATATAACCCAGCAAGGTAAAATGTCAACTTGCAAGACTTGAAAATAGTTTTTACCATAACAATGTGCAATCATAAGGCGTTGGGGCTATGTGGCCTAACAAAAACATTTTGTTAAATAATGTCAAATGTTAAGTGGCTAAGATGAAAGACAGACTCTATAAAAAAACAAACTATGCTGCCACTGAAACAGCCGTAGATGGTCATGCTTGCCCGCACAAAGGCGTATAATAATCTACCATAATGACATTTCAAAAATGCGATTGGAAATTGGCCAAAACAAACTATATGGACTGATGACACGGCTATCCCGAAAGAAACGCTCTGAAGAGCAACCATCATGAATCGAGCCGTGAAAACCCACATCAGTTTATTCGGACTTAAATATATCCTACAGACATACTTTACAACCCTTCCTGCTGATGAGGACCTCCCCACCCTGCATTGCTTCACAGGGGTTGTTTTGACCATACTTCACCATGCCGGTCATTGTGGGTTTGTTGAGCTAGGGTGGGTTGATGGACTAGGAATGGTTACAACGATATCATTTTTCATTGTACGCTATGACATTACATTTCACAATATGACATTTACCAAGATATCAGTTTCCAGCCACTTCGTAATTGTATTTCGCAATGTTAGTGTCTTATTTTAGTGTTTAAGCATGTTTGAAAAACGAATACAGATGGCTTAAACTACATACAACTGCAGTTTACTCAACATACGCCTGCCGTTAGCATTCTAATCTCACGTCCTGTCAGTTACACAACGAATAGGTATTTCATACAATTAAATACGGAAATTATTTCATCATATAACAATCATAAAGTCAATCACTCTGGGAAACGTTTTGCAAATCACAAGTTAAATGGGTAACAGCTGGGTTAAAAAAAAGAATCACGATTTGAACTATACGTATAAATAACTCAGGAGAAAATTACATTTGCTCGAAAACTTAAACGAGTAGCGTATTGATGGATAATTTCACGGCCCGATGGGCGAGACTTGCTCTACAGCTCTTCCGGCTAATTAGCCACGCGGGGGGCGAAACGTGGCGTCGGAGAGAGGAGGAACGCTCCAAACGGAAATCCCAAAATAAGAGCACTTCTTGAGACAACATTCTTTTAACGAGAAATGATAATTACAACGTGATGATGTTTTGAAAAGCCGACGCTACAATTATCGTGGATCTAATATTGTACACGATGATTCAGATGTCATGTTGGTGTGAAATAAGCCTTATTAATGTCAGATGAACACGGTTGCTACGTACCATTTTCATGTCGCTTACATTACAGACACGTTGGGGGTCACAAGATAACTAGATCTCTTATTCCCATCAGTGGACCGCGAGCGGTCCATGGAGACCAGACCCATACCCAAGTGGGCCTTGGACGAGACGCGGATGCGCGAGGAAACCACAGAGAGGCGAGGGGGAGGCAGCCACGCAGTCAGCCGCCGCCAACATTTGCCAGACACTGCGTCCCATATATTACGATGTGAGGAAACTGCAGAACCCCGAGGAAACCCACGCAGAACAGGGGGAGAATACACAAACTCCACACAGAGAGGTACCCAAAGACGAGAATCGAACTGCCTCGGACAGGACTTTTTTTTTCTGTGGGGCGCAGATGTTACCAATGCGCCACGCCCTTCCAGAGCTTGCAAGCTCACTGGGTATTTTTTGCTCTAATAAACCACATCTATCTAACTCGCGCTGCACTATTCGCTGCTGACGTTTGCCGAGTCCGGATTAAGACGCGGGTTCCTGGGATCGCTGCAAACCGATGGACAGATTATTATTTCCCAAAACAACCCAAGAAATTGTAACTGAAATGTGTCTCCACTGAAGAGCATCTGGCAACGCTTTCAGAAGTGTATGTTGTGCTTTGTTTTGGATGGCAAATTGCAGGTAATGTATTCGCACGAGAGCGTTTATCAGAGCACAGGTATAATTCGCATAAAAAAAAATAAACATGGTGCGTTCATGCCCTAGGCATGATTACATTACGTCTCGTGTTGACAGCTGTGGTTACATTATTGGGGGTAGGTGGGGCGGGGGATGTAGGTGGGCTTAAATTAATCCACCGTTCCGTGTATTGGAATTGCTGTAGAAACAATAATTCATTCATTCATTGTCAGAAACCGCTTAACCCTGTGCAGGGATGCGGTGAACCGGCGCCTATCCCGGCAGACACGGGCGCAAGGCAGGGATATATCCTGGATGGGAGGCCAGTCAATCACAGGGCACCAGGGGCAATTTAATAATAATAATAGCGTTTTATATAGCGCCTTTCACCCGAGGGTCACAAAGCGCTGCACAAGGGCCGCGAAGAGAACGGCTTGTCAAAAATGAAAAAAAATAAGAGCCAAAGGAACGAAAAAATTATTAAGGCTATTTCGAATATACTGAAAGGTCGTGAAACTGGCAATCTTAAGAGCGGCAAACTGGCAATCTTAAAAAAGAAGAAGAACAGCAAATTTAAAAACGCAGCCACCCACAAAAACAAAAAGACAACTTCCACACGCGACACCTGGGCAACAACACGAGGCGAATCTAGGCAAGGCAGGACTACACGAACTGGGCCAGGAGTAGGCCGCACAAAAACAAACACCAAAGTTACAAAGAAATGAACCACCAACCAAAGAGAAATTAAAACTGACATGTATAACAAATTAAAGCTAAATAAATACGATTAACACAGGAGCTCAGCTCACGCGCCCACACGCGTGGGCTGCAGCGGCAAAAACATTTTTAGTACGCAGGCCAATTAACCTATGCAGCAGCAGCATGTCTTTGGACTGTGGGAGGAAACTAGAGTGCCTGGCGAAAATCCACGCAGACACGGGGAGAACATGCAAACTCCACACAGATAAAACACCCGAGCCAGGAATCGAACCCGGGGCCTTCTTGCTGTGAGGCGACAACATTGCCCCCGGTGCCCTCTGGATATAGCCTGCCTTGCGCCCTGCGTGTGCGGGGATAAGCTCCGGCTCACCGCGACCCTGTACAGGATTAAGCGGTTTCTGACAATAGATGGATGGATATTAAACGTTTATCTATCTATCAATATTATTTGAGAAAAAATATATAGGGTTTGTTTTGCTTTAATGCCGCGTCATTTAAGAGAACCAAGGTTATCTGTTACCGAAGATGTGATCAGGCCTCTGAGCAGATGTTTGAGACCGCCTTAAGGCATGCGTTGGCAGCAAATTCCTTGCTCGCACTGCCTTGTCTCCCAAACAGTAATGAGTATTCTTTATCTCACAGCTGTCAAATGTGGCACATTCGTGCTGAATTCTAAAAAGTGCAGCACCAACCCGATAAACGCTCATCCGTGCCTGACCCAAACACGTGGAAAAGGGGGGGGTTCGTTGGCGCACGGTAGTGCTGCCGCCTCACAGCAAGAAGGACCCCGGATCGATTCCCGGCTCGGGTGCCACCTCTCTGTATGGAGTTTGCAAGTTCTCCCCGTGTCTCGCCCCGTGTCCGTGTCTCTCCCCATGCCTCAACCCGTGTCTCTTTTCGTCTCCCCATGTATTTCCCCCCATCTCTCCCCGTCTTCCCGTGTCTCACCCCGTGTCTGTCTCATCCCATGTTCCCGTGTCTCATCACATGTCTCGTGTCTCCCTCGTGCCCACGTGGCACCCCGCGTCCCGTGATCAAAATAATGGCGCGGGCCAGCCTCGCCTCCTGATTGGTCAATCAACCCGTAGTAGGCGCAGGCCTAAGATTAAAACAAATAACCGACGCGACTTCCATTGGGGGCGGCACGGTGGCGTAGTGGTTAGCGCTTCCGCCTCACAGCAAGAAGGTCCCGGGTTCGAATCTCGGCTCGGGGTGCCTTTCTGTGTGGAGTTTGCATGTTCTCCCCGTGTCCGCGTGGGTTTTCGCCGGGCGCTCCGGTTTCCTCCCACAGTCCAAAAACATGCATAGGTTAATTGGCCTGCGGACTAAATTGCCCCCGGTGCCCTGTGATGGACTGGCGTCCCATCCTCGGTGTTCCCCTGCCTTGCGCCCTGTGTCTGCCGGGATAGGCTCCGGCTCACCGCGACCCTGTATAGGATTAAGCGGTTTCTGAAAATGAATGAATGAATGAATGACTTCCATTGGTCAACCGGCATCTGTGGGCGGTGCTACCGCGTTAATTTATTCAAGAGGCGGGGCGGCAGCGCTTCTCACCGCTACGACTACAGTGTTAAATCATCCCATAGACGTCAATGTTAAATCATCCCATAGACTCCAAAGTTACTTGTGTCTATGTATATGTTCTTGGCGTTGTTTCCCCCTCATGTCTTCCTGTCTCTGTGTCCCTACGTCTCCCCCTGTTGCTCACTCTCCCTCCCTGTCTCCCTCCGTGTTTGTCTTTAAGGAAGGGACGGCCATCTTAGGGGACGCTGGCAGATTTTTGCCGCTCTTAAGATTGACAGTTTCATGACCTTTCAGTGTATTCGAAGCAGCCTTAATCATTTCATTTTCGTTGCTTTGGTTTTTATTAGCTGTTTTTTTTCCTGTCGTTGTTGAAATGCTGTTCTCTCCGATGCCCTTGCACAGCGCTTTGTGACTCTCGGGTGAAAGGCGTTCTATAAAATGCTATTATTATTACCGTGCCTACGTTTGTTTGTTTTTACCACACTTCACCGCACTGGTCAGTGTGGGTTGACGAACGTGGGGGTGGGCACCACCGCTTGAGATGTAATTCGCTATTGAGTTAGCGATGGCCGGGAATCGAACTCAGGTGGCTGGTGATTTATCGCGTAGCACGCTATCCACGCCACACCGCCAACGCACCCTCTTTCGCGAACACCGTTAATTACGTGGCGAATGGAACATTGATCCATTGTGCAAGCACCCATTCAAATGCCTCGATAAACGTTGAATCGCACGTTGAAACGTTTGTAGGTCCCACTACAAAGCTATACGGCCATTGATAATATAACAGTGTGTCTCTCTGTAAGACACCGCAGAAGAAGAGAGAAAATAATTATTTAGACGACGAAAAAAAAGTATCGCGCTAACTCGTTACAGATGCACATGTGGCTCCTGCTAAGAACCTGGGGCTGTCAGCTCCCGCGGCAAAACAAGCCGGTCTCCTGAAAAAACACCCCGAGCATTTCTCCTCCGGGCTACTGATTATCACTGCCTCCAAGTCGCCGTCTCAGGCCGCGCTTTAAGCGGCGAAAACTAGGTTAGGCGTGTTTTGCATTCTTCCGCAGGCGCACCCCCCCCTTCCCAGTTTCATCTGAAAGAGAATCGGGGAGTAGAATCGGGGAGGAACTTGCCATTGCTCCGCGCCACACAATTCTAAACACGCCATTCCCTTGCCGGTGGAATTCCACCAGCGCCTCGTAAAGTGCCTGTGTCAGCCAAATGCTAATGCACATAGGTTTTCACGACTCAATGCCTGACAGTTGCTTTTCAAAGTTGTTCTTTCGGGACAGCCGTGGCGAGTGCGCGTTCTCTCTCCTTCGCGTTGTTTTGCCTCCCACGTTGGAGACATCATCATGTGTCTCTGAATGGTTTGGCTGAGACGTGTCGAGAGAGGGAGCGCTCGACACGGTTATCCCGAAATAAGGGCTTTGGAAAGTAACCGTAATGCACTCTAATGTTTACTTAATAAGATGCGTTTGTAAATCCACAACCTTGGCCTGCAAACGTGCGTTAGCATGACATGAAAGAGACCTCTTGCGGGTTCACACGGGCACCTAGGTGTTCAAGGTTGTGAAGACTCGGAGCTTGGACGATATAAGATATTTAACAGTGGCCATTGACTGGACTTGATTGAAGCGTTGTTTATTTACAAATATATCAATATTACATGTCCATTGTGCCCGAACAGTAATCGCGAGAGGGAGGCCAGGCAATCTTTCTTAATGTGACATCTGGAACCGCGTCTCGGACGTAATATGGATTAAGTATGGCAATATTTGATATAAAAATAAGCGGTTTCTGAAAATTGATCGATGGATGGATATTCACAGAAACTCACTGTGACATGTTAGGGGCGTTATTGCGTTAACAGCTCTGGGCTGTGTGCAATTTCTAAATTTAAATTGTTCATTTAAAAAGATACGTAAAATATATTAACCTTTCTAGGACTGAAATTCTACAAGGCGGTGCATGTAACTGGATTTATTTGTCACAATAAACAAAGCTGGGGTGTTTAGAAATCGTTGGGTTATACGATGAAAAAATAAATGTAAACGTATACGCTTACATGAAAGGTCTTCTCTAAATCTCTCTTATTACATTGTGAATAGGACAGGGGAGACAACATTGAAACTGAATAATTTAAGATACTATCAAATATTCAGTAACACGCTGCATAAAAGGAACACAGTATTCAATTCCACTCAGTCAAACGATTTGAAGCATTAATATCTGAGCTTTGAATAAAAGCCCTAACTAGATGTGAAAGAAAAACTATCAAAAACCAGCAGGTTAACGTGCCCTAATTTTCTCTGGAGACGGGTAGAGTTGATTTCCTGCCATCACAACTGCCATGATCACTTCATAATTAGGGTTTGAAATGTAATTTGTTTTCCTCAGGCGATAACAACGAGAGATTTTAGCAAATTGCCAGAGGATTTATCAGTACAAATCTGGCATTCATTAAACAAATAAGAGAGCAGCATTATCGCCTTGTGTCATAATCCCACAAGAGGCATCTCCCCCCTTGCGCTCGCCTATCAGAGGCATTTTTACAGGATTCACAAACACTACATATATTTTATGGTCAGCCAATTAATGCAGTCAATCACTCGGAAATTGGTCTACAGTGTAAGTTTAAATTGGTCCCTGCTCTCACATTTTGCTGATATTTATGAGGGAATTAATGCAAGGGGAGATCTTCTGGGTTTTTTCCCATTATACGCCACTTATATATAAAAAAAACAAAGCCTATGTTCAAGAGGCAGTTACTGCCGCTGCCTTGATGCTAAGAGGCACGTGTATATGGGGCCATTGTGTCTCCGCATTAAAACCAATGTGATGGGGGTGGCCTGGTGGATAAGGAGGTCAATGCACTGCTGGGAACGGCTGAGAGCCGGGGTGAGAATTGTGGCAGCCATCCATAATTAAAACTGGGGTTTCAAGTGTAGTGCATTGATGGTCTCAGGCCAATCACCGCTGACTGCGAGATTAAAGCCGTCGTATTAAACATATTATTTGATAGTATTGCGTTAGCGGTGGTGCACAAGCACGGATAACAACACGCTCAAATAGTTTGCTATAAAGGAGGGCCTGTGCCTGCATTGATGGTTGCTCCTCAAAACTGTTCTTGCGGGATAACCGCGTAACAGCTATCATGTAACCATCAGCGAGCGCTTTGTGACCCTCGGGTGAAAAGCGCTCTTTAAATCGCTATTATTATTATATTACTATTATTAGTATCATACATGGAGCAGTGAAAACCTACATCGCGGTGAGCCGGAGCCTATTCCGGCAGACACAGGGCGCAAGGCAGGGGAACACCGAGGATGGGACGCCAGTCCATCACAGGGCGCCTGGGGAAATTTAGTCAGTACGCCAATTAACCTGGCAACGTGTCTTTGGACGGTGGGAGGAAACCGGAGTGCCCGGCGAAAACACACGCGGACACGGGGAGAACATGCAAACTCCACACAGGAAGGCCCCCCGAGCCGAGATTCGAACCCGGGTCCTTCTTGCTGTGAGGCGGCAGCGCTACCCACTACGCCACCGTGCCGCCCTCTCCAACAGCAGCACCTGCCATTGTTGGAGAATAATCGCACGACAGTAAGATGGATCACGACGTTTTGTGAGAGATCACATCCAGAATGCTTAAGCTCTTACCGTGATAATTCACGTGACACTTTTATTATTAACTGGCTGTGTCGAGAGGAGGAGGGTTTACGACACATTTTTTTACACGACCTAACTCGAGAGAAACCAATTATGAATCATAATACTGGTCGTGAAAGCCTACGTACAAATACAAACATGGCGCGCAACCTGCGCTCTCCGTTATTTTTCCCACAGCTTTTACAGAAACGATTTTTCAAGGCTAAATTATAACGCTTCCCCTTATTTTCCTTAAAAATCAATGTTCTATTTTCTTGATAATCCTCGTGGATTTAAGATATAATCGCTCACTGAAAACAATCAAAACAAAGGAGATATAAAGTTTACTGAGTTACGCTAAAGTGTAAATATCGTTGAGTTTTTAAACGTGAGACACATCACTTGCGGCCGGTGGATGTTGTCCCTGGTGGGTGTTAAATGTGTTTCTCTGCTGCCCTGTGTTAAGTAATGTATATCTGGGGTGACAAATGAATGACCAGAGGGTAGCCATCCATCCATCCATTTTCAGAAACCGCTTACTCCTGTACAGGGTCGCGGTGAGCCGGAGCCTATCCCGGCAGACACAGGGCGCAAGGCAGGGGAACACCGAGCATGGGACGCCAGTCCATCGCAGGGCGCCTTGGGAAATTTAGTCACTACGCCAATTAACCTGGCAGCATGTCTTTGGACGGTGGGAGGAAACCGGAGTGCCCGGCGAAAACCCACGCGGACACGGGAAGAACATGCAAACTCCACACAGAAAGCCCCCCCGAGCCATGTACTATAAAGGCATACATATTGCACTCAATCCATCCTGAGGTTGACTCATGTTTAGTTAATACGGCCTGGCAGGGAGTCCAGGCAGTGAAATAATTCGCGCCTCACATAAAGTTCTGTCGAAGGCCGAGTTCGTTGTGTGCTCTTCCCCTGTTCTGCGTGGATTTTCTCCGGGTTCTCTGGTTTCCTCCCACGACTAAAACACACTCCTTCATTAATTTGCTGATTAGATCAGAATAAATGGGAAGCGGTGTCTGGCGGATTGCCGCCGGCTGACCCCCCCCCACTCCCCACTGCGGTTTCCTCACTGCTCCCAATCCCTGTCTCGTCCATGACAGCCTTGCTTATTTGGAACGATTGGTTGTATCGCAGGAATCACGCATCTACAGCTTGCAAGCTCGCTAGGTATTTTCTGCTGTAATAATAAACACCTTTCTATGACCTGGCGTGGAATTTGCGCGCGTTATAAACTGTATTACCTTCGTATTGTTCATCACAATCTAATTCTGCAATGCTTTGTAACAGATACCTTTCCCCACGAAGATTGTGTAGCCTTTGCAGCTGCGTGTGGTTAAAACCGGGGAGAGACGCCTTAAGAATGTGTCTGAAAATGATTTGTTTACTTAATTTTCGGTATTAACCGTCTTTATATTGTCGTTACATTTCAGCAAGTAGATGTTAGACGGTAAATTGAGTACTACAGCATTAATGATACCGGGGTAATCAAAATAATTCGCATGGCAATACATGTACAGGACAAGCTTTAATTTCCCCGGTGCAATAAAAGTCTGTTTACATTCACCACTTTACCCAAGTTGGCCATATAATGTAGTTTATTGGCTTTCTGTGCATTCTCACACATTGCTGCTCTTCATCAATTGACAATTCAAAAATGTCAGGGTCCGTAGAGTTAATCGCCAGATATTAATCACGCTTATTTCCACTTGCTTACCCCAGGGAAGCCTCAAGGCCCTTTATTTCAGGGAAGCCTCAAGGCTCTTTATTTCATGCGTTCGTTAACGCGCAAACGTTGCGCAGTTACCAATACCTGTTGATTGCGAAACGTTTCACCTGGGCCTTTGCTGTCCACACGTTAAATTGTTATTTGTTCGTGAGACAAAACTCCATCAGATTTACTTGAAAAAACACTGACAAGTTATATTAGTGATTAGTTAATCTCAAGTGACGCTCACCGAGCTAGGAATCAATCTTGTTTCGCCCGGTCAAAGTGGCAAGTATTACATGGGAAATAGCGATGTGCAGTACGGTACTGTACAATATGATGAGTAAGCAATCCAAAAAAGCATTTATAACAGAATTACGACCGCATTTCAAGAGCAAAAGTCTTAAAGCCAACGAGATCAGGGAAAATAAACACGGTACAGAGGTCGCGTTTAAACTGCATTGTATAACTGGTTCATTATTAATGAGCCTGATAAGAATGCTTAATGCTTTGTGTGTTCTTGTTTGTGTGTTCTTGGAAGGTCGCCCCGTCCCTCGTGTAACGGTACAAAGTTTTGTGGTGGCATTGGCAACATCTGGTGGCACCTATAATCAGTAACCCCGAAGTCGCGAATCCCAGTGGCGATCCCAAGGGTAACTAGCGTTTATATAATTTGTCGACAGCATCAGAACAAATGGTTCGCATAACCTTCACTCGTCGTGGATATCTTACGCAGTATGTAATTGTTATAAACTGTGACATAGCCAGTTTTTATACAAGCTGGAAGGAACCGTTAAACTATGTAGCTTTTTAAACAGTTGTCCATAGGGGAGGGATAAGCACGTTACAACATCTCAGGGCATCGGGAGCAATTTAGTCAGGACAATTAACCTAGGCAGTGTGTTCGGACCGTGGGACGAAAACCGGAGTACCCAGCGAAAACCCACGTGGTTTTCCACACACAGAAAGGTACCCGAGCCGGGAGTCGAACCGGGGTGGCTGTTACTGTGAGGCAGCAGCGCTTCTCATCGCGCCACCGTGCCGCACCGTAATAGCTGTGTGCAGTCTGTCGTGAATGTGTTCCGGTCTCATCTTATATGCGTTCCGGTCTCATCTTGGAAGCCCTAGCTAATGACAAGACTTCCGATTTATGGAGTCTGAATACGCAGCAGGAGATTCTACACTGACAATGGTTATATGAGACGAAACTAAATTACGCAAATAACCTATTTCCTCAAGTTCATTAACAGTCATGAGCCTTTCCCGTTGCCTGACATTTAATCTGAGTAAGGGCAATGCTAAAAAAACATTTATTTTTAATTTAAAACGGCATAAAAAAAAAAGATATATCGCCGGGCATTTTTAATTGCTGCAAAACTCAATCGCAAGTTATTTCTGAATCTTATATATTTTTTCACACAGCCACATGTTAATTTCCGAGCGAGCAAAGGTCACTTATTTGACTAGCATTCGAACACACACGAACGCACACACCAAGGTTGTCACATTCGACTATTCAACGGGATATTAAGCCCAAGCTTCGCAACTTAGAACATTGCATTCGTTCTGCACGCGACAAAGTTACGAATACGTGGCGAGAACGGAGACTGGTTTTGTGATTTTCTAACATCAAGGTCTCTGCGAACAATTTACGACGTACCAAATCTCGGAGCCTGGATCAGGAGACGTGGAGCTGGAGCAGTGGAAGAGGAGTTGGGGGAATGAATTAGGAGCAGTAAAGTCTTCTCCGGGTTTTACCTCAGCCCTCCTCGTTCATTCGTATCAGTCAGGTTTTATCTAAGTTGGAATGAACCGTTGAGCTATGAAGCTCTTATTAACAGTTGTCCGGCGGGGAGGGGTAAGCATGTTAGTAGCAAATTTGGGCACAACCCGGGATGGTACGCCACCAATCCATTACTGGGCACCTGGAGCCATTTCGTCAGGCCAATTAACCTATGCGGCATATCTTTGGACTGTGGAAGAAAACGAGAGTACCCGGCGAAAACCCCATTCCGACACAGGGTTGAACATGCAAACTCCAGACAGAAAGGGACCTGAGCCGGGGATTCGAACCCATGGTCTTCTCGCTACGGCGGCACGGTGGCGCGGTGAGTAGCGCTGCCGCCTCACAGCAAGAAGGTTCCGGCTTCGAATCTCGCCTCGGGTGCATTTCTGTGTGGAGTTTGCATGTTCTCCCCGTGTCCGCGTGGGTTTTCGCCGGGCACTCCGGTTTCCTCCCACCGTCCAAAGACATGCTGCCAGGTTAATTGGCGTTCTGAGTCAATTGCCCCAGGTGCCCTGCAATGGACTGGCATCCTATCCTGGGTATAGCCCTGCCTTGCGCCCTGTGTCTGCCGTGATAGGCTCCGGCTCACCGCGACCCTGTACAGGATTAAGCGCTTTCTGACAATGGATGGATGGCTGTTCTCGCTACGAGGCGGCACCACTACTCAATGCGCCACTGCACCGCCGCTGCAGCGTGAGCGCGTGTCTGGAACAGGAGACCTTGAGAAGCGTAACACTAGAGAATAGTGTCTCGCAACCTGCCTAGGTCTTAAAAATAATAATAATTTACAATGCAAAAGTATACATTGTGTTGCATTTGCAGAATGTGAGTGTGCACTCCCCCGTTCTCTATTATTTACCTCTCCCCGAATCTCGTGTGATTGCATGCCTCGCATTTACATCCTTTTGTGTTGATGGACATGCCTTGTCTATGCACATTGCTGTGCAAAAGTAATAAATAAATTAACGTAGAAATGAATTATTAAAACGTGTATACATTTTGCATGCACTGTGCTGACAGCCTCAGGTCTGCTCAGGTCAGCTTTTTTAAAATTGTAATTGTCTTTGTCAGCAAAAGAAAAAAAAAAGCCCAGCACGAACCGGTTCTCTCTAATTGTGGTCGTCGTATTGCTCCGCTGTCCCTTGTTGATTACCGGCAAATAATCCGCACACGGCCAGAGTCGGTGTAAATTGTTGGAGGTAGTTTTACAGTCGCAAGAACCACCGTGGAAAAATCCATCCGTCCATCCATTGTCAGACATCGCTTAATCCTGTACGGGGTCGCGGCGAGCCGGAACCCATCCTGGCAGACACAGGGGGCAAGGGAAGGCCATATCCCTGATGGGACGCCAGTCCATCACAGGGCACCGGGGGTGATTTAGTCAGCAGGCCAATTAAACGATGCAGCAGCATATCTTTAGATTTTTGGAGAAAACCGGAGCGCCCAGCGAAAACCGACGCGCCGTGTAAAGTAATGCATTACCATTGCCCAAGCGCTCATGGCGGCAATATGAGAATTTGGGCACCAATTGTGGGGAAGATAATTGCTCCCTCACTAGCCAGAATCTGGGCTGAAGCTGATTGCCTGCAACAATTAGAGACGGTGCTCAAACATTGCAATAGTAATTATAATAATTGACAGTCCTTTCGTAAGGCCGCTTGTCGCTGAATGGGTCCCTATACTCGCGTCGGTCAAGAGGTTTGTTTGTCGCGCTTCTCGATGCTGCTCAGTTGGGGCTTGGTGAAGGAGAGGCAGGGGTGTGGTGCACCTCTGGTTCAGATGTTAATCTGTTATTTTTATATTTTCATTTATTTTTTGTCAATTCGCGTTTTTGTTGTGCAAGCTCAAATGCGTATTTTTCTGCCGTAATTATAAACATCTATCTACTCGTCACCGTGGCTGGGAATTGAACTCAGATAGCCAGGTTTATAGCGCAGTGCGCGAATCACAACGGCCCTTAAGCTACCACTCGCACCCCTTTAACAACAAAATGTCGTGTTTGCAAAATAAATTGAACATCACTGTGGTATCGGTGTAATCAGTCATTGTTCATTTACTGCTATATTAAAAGTGTCCCCGTGTTATTTGCTATTGCCCCGCGTCCTATATCAACATTTGCTGACCCGAAAGCTCGATCGAAACTTTCATCAGCTAATACGACTGCGTTCATTCTCATTCCAGCATTAAATCGCTTCTCTCGTTCTGTGCGCTACCCGTATTTGTTTTGGTTATCTTAACTGTCAGCGTGATTTTAGCAATTTGCATCCAACCCTCTGACGCGTGCAACCTTCTTCCCAGTTGATTAAAAATCGTGTTCACAACGCACGTTTCTTTCCACGCGCGTTTGCATTCAAAATCTGATTAACACGTGTGCGAGTGCAGAACTTTACGTAACACTGTGTTCATGCAGCTGTATTCTCGGTGGGTCAAAGTGACACAATGTTTTCTTAGCATCGTAGTGTTTTTGTTGACACCTGCCCTTTGTGTCAATGCACCTCGAGCAAACACATATCACACGTATTTTCTTAAAAGCATGAATGCACTTTGGCCGTACACTCAATGGTAGTAGAATGCGATTTGTATTTATATGGTGTCTAAGTCGTGGTGCAGTACTAAGTGCGCGGTGCTGTAAACCCGGAGACCCGAGATCGATGTTCGGCCTCGGCCAACATCAGTTGTGCGTGAACAACCCAAAACCAGGCCAGGGCCCTTCACGAACAGGCACCGATCGGCGTGCTGAAGAATAATAATAATAATAGCATTTATATAGCGCCTTTCACCCGAGGGTCACAAAGCGCTTCACAAGGGCCGCGAAGAGAACGGCATTTCAACAACAAATGAAACAACGAAAGAAAAAACAACCACTAAAAAAGCAACAAAAAGTAAATGGTCCAATAACTCCCATGACTGCGACAGTGTTGGCACACTTTCCATTCAGCAGTGGCTTGAAAGAGCTGTAAATTAATGTTTGAAATGCTGCTATGAAGTTAATGTCTAAATGCAACTCGAGGTGTTTTATAAGACAGCGGGACATGATAGATTAATCATTGTTTGAACAATAATTCGCTACGAACGTACAGTACACTTCAGTGGTAATTCATCGACAGCGACATGCGTGATTGTGATCATGAGATTGGTCCACCCATCATTCTAATCATCATCATCGTCAGAAACCGCAGCCTATCCCGGCAGACGCAGGGCGCAAGGCAGGGCTATACCCAGGATGGAACGCCAGTCCATCGCAGGACACCTGGGGCAATTTACTTAGTAGGCCAATTAACCTGGCAGCATGTCTTTAGACGGTGGGAGGAAACCGGAGTGCCGGGCGAAAACCCACGCGGTCACAGGGAGAACATGCAAACTCCACACAGAAATGCACCCGAGCGGAGATTCGAACCCGGGTCCTTCTTGCTGTGAGGCGGCAGTGACACCCACTGCGCCACCGTGCCGCGAGAAAGGGTTAAACCTTGTGTATTCTGCACTATGCAAGGCATGATGGGAGGGCTGACGTTATGGCCAAAATCATGCCGTAAGTTACCACTGTGTTCGAATCATTGCTCGTATCTATCACCAACCGGCACGCACATTTCTGTCGGCTTTGTTTCTCATCATTTTTAGAAAGTACCGTATTCCACTCGGTTTATTGTGAAATTGGGCTATTGGAAGTTGATTGCTGGGAGCTCCGGAACCAGCCATTCGTTAATATTTAGCCAGGTTGAGCAAAAGCATTTCTCGTAATCATTAACCGGTGTCATCTCGTTTTCACGCCCCACTTTCCACCAAAACAGGTTCGTGTTTGCGGGATGCAACACCTGCCGCTGGGAATCAAACGCAAACGAACACACGCGTGCATATGCACGGGTTCACCGCTGGCTACAAGGTGGGTCAGTCAGTTTGCATTAAAGCTGGCAGGAAGCGTTGAGCTGCGTAACACTGTTTAACATTTGTCCATCGTGGACCGGAAAAAAATAAGTTACAGCGGCTCTGGGCACCAGCGGCAATTTTGTCAGGACATTAATAATACGTGCGATTTATAACGCGCACATATTTGTTCAATTTTGAAGGTATTAACCTAGCCAGCGTTTCTTTGGACTGTGGGAGGAAACCGGAGCACCCGACGAAACCCACGCGGACACGGGGAGACCGCGCGAACGCCACACAGAAAGGCACCCGAGCCGGGTATCGAACCCAGGGGATTCTTGCCGTGAGGCGGCAGCGCTACTCACCGCGCCACCGTGTCTTGTAACCCCCGTATAATTGACCCCTAACATGTTAGAATCTTTGCTCATTCATTCCTGTTTTAAATAACCCTTATTTATTGTCGGATGGCTGATACGACTTCACGGAAAATCAGCAACATTTTTTGTTTTTTTTCTAATCCGAGCTGTGGCGAGAACGGCATGTCAACAACATCACAAAACTCACGACCAGCAGCGTAGCTATCGAGTGTGCATGGGGTGCAACTGCACGGGGTCGCACGGGTCAGAGGGGGTCAGCTGGCGCTTGGCTACAAAAAGGGAGGAAGTTGCACGGGGGGCCTTTTTTGAATCCTTGCCTCACGGCACAAATACAAACCACGCTGGGTGAGTGCACGACCCGAGTCTAAGTGTTTGTGTTCGTCACGCAGCAGCTCAACACTATTTCAGTGTACGTTTAGTGTGAGTGTCCTCTGGGGCCTTAATGTATTTGTATACTCAGCACAGTTGTTTTTCTAACACACACACACACAGAGCTGAAGGAATACGGACTAAAGCGACCGCTCCAGTGTTCACAGCTCACACTGCAAAGGAGAATGGATGGGTTCATAAATGCGTGACCTCTGATCCTAACCGCGGGCGGCTAAATCTGACCCTGACCCAGTTCCTCTCGCGCCAAAGATCGGGTGACCTTTTTCCCTACCTTGGGGGATAATGTTACTTTGCGATACGCTCGGCGAGCTGCACAAGGGCCGCGAAGAGAACGGCATGTTAACAATGAAAAATAAATAAAAAAACAAAGGAACAAAAAACAATTACATGAGTAAGGCTGCTTCGAATATACTGAAAGAACGTGAAACTGGCAATCTTAAGAGCGGCAAAAATCTGCCAGCGTCCCCTAAGATGGCCGTCACTTCCTTAAAGACAAACACGGAGGGAGTGAGGGAGTGAGGGGGAGACATAGGGACACAGAGACAGGAAGACAGAGAGACAGACACGAGGGGGAAACAACGCCAATCCAAATCAAGCAATCAACAATGAAGCACAAGAACACACACATAGACACACGCAACAGCAACGAAAAAAAACGCAGCCACCCACAACAACAAAAACACAACTTCCACACGCGACACCACGAGGCGAGTTTAGGCAAGGCAGGACTGGGCCAGGAGTAGGCCGCACAAAACAGACAAAAAAACCAAGCAACAAGAGCATGGCAGACAACAAAAACAAACACCAAAGTTACAAAGAAACGAACCACCAACCAAAGAGAAAAGGGACAGATGAAAAATGACAAATGTACAACAAATGAAATCTAAATATATACGATTCACACGGAGCTACAAGCCCACGCGCACCCACGCTGTGATGTTGCTGCGGGGTGTTTGTGAAGATGTTTCACGCGGAAATAAACACGCAGCCGAGGCGACAATAGTGAAGTAGCTCTGGGCGGCACGGTGGTGCGGTGAGTAGCGCAGCCGCCTCACAGCAATAAATCCCCAGTTCGACTCCCAGCTCGAGTACCTTTCTATTTGGAGTTTGCATGTTCTCCCCATGTCCGCGTGGGTTTTTTTGCCAGGCACTCCGGTTTCCTCCTACAGTCCAAATACACGTTGCCCAGGTTAAGCAGTGGAGAAGCCGATGGGTGTGTGTGGCTTTGGATGGGAGCGGTGGCTCAGTGGCTAGCGCGCTGGGCTACAAACCTGGCGCCCCGTGTTGGAATCCCGCTCACGGCTAACACCTGAACCAGTCATGGGCCTTCCCTAGGTCGACTCAGCCTCATATGAGTACCTAGTGCGGTGTGTAAACATCGCCACTAGGGAGACAAAGGCGGCCGGGCGCGATGTTGGTCCCCCACCTTCTCGTGTGCCGTGTTGGCCTTCATAGGTGCTCGCTAACGACACTTGACCCTACTGTCTGTAAAGGGTATACGGGGGATCTTTGTCTTTGTGTGTGGCTGTGCACGTGAAGGTGCAGTTATATTGCGATTTCCCTTTAGTGGAAACAGGATATGGTAGTGGTGAACCTGGCAATAAAAACACACGGCCAACATTGCCCGCTCAAGGGCCATTGCACACAAATTGTGCAAACAGTTTGGTTGCCAACGCTACCTGAAGAAAGTTCATCTTATGGGTACTTTTATAAAAATGATGTAAAAAAACGCATCACAACAGCAATGAAGCACGGGAGATTGTATTCACTCGAAATCACTTTCAACACGTCTTCGCAGCCCTTGTGCAGCGCTTTGTGACCCTTGGGTGAAAGGCGCTATATAAAATGCTATTATTATTATCCCTGTGCAAACAATACTATTTGCAGACGTCTCCTGAAATGTTTCTGGTGTCTTCAGTGATGCGCTCCACAGCAGCTGTGATTTCTGCCTTGTTCAATCGTTCAGCCGTAAGTGGATTAAATTTGTAAAACACCAGTAGTAAACTCCAACGTTTTACTTGTTTTGCGATACCAAATAAATTACTGGAAGTGAAATGCTTCGATAAATACAGGCAATTCAAATTAGAGCGTCTTATGTTGACTCACGTGTATTCCCCTAATCTACGGTCTACTATTTTCCGTGTACGCAATTCCAATCTCCCCACATCGCAATGATTCTTGGTAACTTTTCAGCCTTTGCTATATTTCCTTTGTCAGTGTCCAGGTTTCCAAACCATTTGTCAACGTAAAAAAATACACGTTTACAAGGTTGCATCAGCTCCAATCAGATTGCCTCAAGAAATGAATAGAATTTTTTTTTTATAAAGTAACAGAACACACGTCAGAAGGAGAGTCAGACAAGGGGGTGTGTTCTCACCAAGGTTGTTCACAGACACTTCAGCTATGTTTCAATAAAGTGCATTTGAGATATAAAGACCTAAGCATAAATGGATAAATCATCAACCTCTCAGGTTTTGATGTATGACTAGTTTTGCTTGGGTTATCGATCGCGTAGATAAGTCTATGTTTTTTTTTTACTTTAATTCATTGATACAGATTTTCAGGGCTTGATTCGTGATGGTTGCTCTTCAGAGCTGTTCTTTCAAGATAGCCGTGTCGAGCGATCTCCATCTCTGGATGCATCCCATGTGGGAGGCGAAATGTCGCGAGGCAGAGATGGAGGTCGCTCGACACGGCTATCCCGAAAGAACACCTTTGAAGAGCAAACATATTTAACCAATTGTATAGAGCGCCTTTCACCCGATGGTCACAAAGCGCTGCACAACGACAGAAAAAAACTCATAAAAACCAAAGCAACAAAAAATTAAATGATAATGTAGAATATATAAGGTTTCACCTTTTCTGGCAATGAGAGACGTGTTAAGATCTCAAAACTCCAATTGAACATCTTTTTTGCAAAGGTTCCAGTTTGCAAGCACCCACACATGCTGGAACCTTTGCAAAAAGGTGTCCAATTGATGTTTTAAGATCTTAACACGTCTCTCATTGCCAGAAAAGGTGAAACCTTATATATTCTACATCTTCTTCTTCTTTGCGATTCTTCGAAGCGCGATGTTAAATTACAGTTTCCCATTTTCTACATTAAGTTGCAACACGTTAGGGCACCGGGGACAAATTAGACAGGATAATTCACCTAGGCAACAGCGTGTATTTGGGCCACGTGAGGAAACCGGAGATCCCGACCAAAACCTATGAGGCCACGGGGAAAACATGCAAATTCCACACAGAAAGGCACCAGAGCCGGGACTCGAAGCCGGTAGCTTCTTGCTGTGAGGCGGCAGCGCTACTCATCGCTTCACCGTGCCGCCGCCTGTGAGCCCTGAAGTGACACAATTGGAAACACACCAGCGTACGTGTAGACGATAGCACAATTTCTGAAGAAAAACCGTGAATCAAAATGGTACCCTTGTGCCAGGGCGGCTATGCAGTGGTAACAAAGAAAGTCCTTTCTGTGAGGTGCAGATTACTATTCTGAAACGTTAACACTATTTCAGCTTCACATTTGCACTTTAGCACAACCATCACCCCTATTAATCCACTCCTCCGCCTTTACACCGACGTCAGAAGAACGTGTTTCACGCTTGGAACAAGATCTCCAGCAGGGCGGGTACTCTGCTAGTTACGATTAAGTACAGTCATGGCATAGAACAAACTCAAACTGAACAGAAATATGTCAATTGGACAATCATGACTCCACATGCCGGTGCTTTCATCTGCAATGTTTATTTTATTTGCCAACAACAAATATATTTAATCTCTATTCACAAGGCACAGCTCTTTTTTTTTTTACTTTTTAAAACATACAACGTGTGCTTTACAATTTGGGTGACAACTGCCACGGAGGCCCTACACTGATGATGCACTTGAAATGTTGAGTTGATGGAGCACCGATAACGCGCACGGGGAAAAAGGGTCAATTTCAAAGTAAACACAGTTTGATGTGAAAATGCACAACGTTTTTTTTTTGTTACTCTTTCTGGCAATAATACAAGTGTACTGATGTAGGTTTTCACGGCTAGATTCATGATTGTTGCACTTCAAAGCTGTTCTTTCGGGATAGCCGTGTCGAGCACTCTTCCTCTCTGCCTCACCTCTCACAAAGTGTCTGGTGTTTTAAGATCGTATTGCCAGAAAGGGTACAACCTTGTACCGTTTAACATCATCTGTATGCTGGCAAAAAGGTACCCATAGACTAAACACAGTTTACTCAGCCCCAAAACAATTGGAATACAGATTTTTCTTTCACAATTCGTTCGCGTTGCCCCTAAGGACACACCCACGCGGCTCCCTGTTTTCCGAACCCAACTCATGGCTCTCGACATTGCTGGCACGAAATTATGGCTCTGTTTCCCACGTATAATTCCACACTGAACTTCAAGGATCTCCTCCGTTATACCGTTACATATACTTGGGCACTTATTTTGGTTTTGAGGGTTTTCGAAAAAGAAACAAAACGTAGGACGATTTGAATTATAGTGTTCTGCTACCGTTCTGTTTGTGATTATATAGGGCACTTATCAAGAATCCACTCCTGTCCCTTGCATCAACGAATCGCTTCACCCCTCCCAATGGCATTTTTACGTAAATATTTAGGCAGCACAGATAGAGACGGCATTGACGTGGACACGTGTTCAGTCATTCTCCACCCGGGGTTTTGAAAACGCAGCCAAAGTCGCAAAAGCGGGCAAGTGCATTCTGACCGTGAGACCATTACGTAAGAGAAAAGCAGACGTCTAAGTTACCCATTGTACTGATGCAGGTTCAGACAACGCCTGATGACGCCTCAGACGTGCGAGGCGAAACGTCGCGAAATAACAGCTATGGAGAGCAATTTCGTCGAAGTTACTCATTGTTCAGCAATACTTAAATGCGGCGGCGCGCTCAGTTGATCGATCCAGAGGGAGGCCAACTGTCTTCCAACACAACAACAAAAACCGCTATTCGCCACTGAGTGGCGGTGACGTCTCCACAGCGCTTGTGCCAGGCCAGTTGCATCTTGAGGCCACGTGAAGTGGCGAAGGCTCGCCGACAAGAGGACAGACCCAGGTGTTATGGGCTGCCTGACCAAAATGACAATGCACCGTTACACTCACATTGAATTAACGCGACAATTATAGTCGGCCACGGCCAATCCACCGCTCGATGACGGGCTCTCCCGGTCACCGCCACATTGCGTTGTTTGAGAAAAAAAAAAGTCTGGGGGGAAAAAGCTCCATTGCCCCCCGATCCTTCACCTCCATCCTCCCCCCACCGTGCCTCCTGCTTAGATGCCACTGGAAAGAAAACTCCGATCAAACTACCGTGTACGCGCTACTGTTTCGCAGAGCAAAGTCCCCACGCATTTCTAGGTAGTTAATCGTTAATCGAAGCGGGTCATGGGGACCGCGATCATTAATATCAAAAAGGGGAGTGCAAAATGTAAACTGAAAACACGGAGCTCTGCCTCCTAGCGGGTCTCGGCTCGGCTCGGAGACAGGCAATTCGCAGCTGTCCTTCAACAAAAAACGCACGCGTGCCGGCAGATGCCACATCCACAGATGCAAAGGATGAGAATTGTACGAGCAAATCGCATTCCACGATTTGCATTGAACGGCACGCATTATGCGGCTTCATTTTCGCCACTCATTCCTCGAGAGTGATTCACTGCCACAGGTCAACTGTTCATCAACCCAATCCCTTAGCAGGCGACCGATGCACCCCCGTATGTTCCAAGGCGTTGTGTTTGCTGACCAACACCATATCCCACGTGTAGCCCACGACGGCCAGACCAGACATGCACCTGAGGTCGCATAACGTCTATCCATTGTCAGAATCCGCTTAATCCTGAACAGGGTCGCGGAGATTCGGAGCCTATCCCGGTAGACGCAGGGTGCAAGGCAGGGCTATAACCAGGGTAGGACGCTAGTCAATCACAACAGGCACCGGGGGCCAATTTACCAATGCAGCAGCATGTCTTTGGACTGTGGGAGGAAACCGGAGTGCCCGGCGAAAACCCACACGGAAAAGGGGAGAACATGCAAACTCCACACAGAAAGGCACCCGAGCCAGGATTCTAACCGGGGCTCTTCTTTCCGTGAGGCGGCAGCGCTACTCACCGCACCACCGTGCCGCACTTTGAGGGGATCCAAGCTATTTTATCCCATCCGTTAATAATAAATTGTGCGATGACCGTTTGAATGGGCGGCAGGGCGACACAGTGGTAACATCTGTGCGTCACAGAAAGAAGCAATGTGCGATGGCTTGGCTGGCTGCCTCTCCCTCACCTCTATTTCCCCCAGATCTTTGGGGCCTCTGGTTGAAACACGGTACTATATAAATGTAATACATCATCATTATTATTATTATTAATCAGCATAATTATCAGCACCCGCTGGGCCCTGTAGAGGGTTGCATGGGGCGCAGAGTCTATCCTGGCAGTCACAGGGCACACGGCAGGGCTATATTCAAGATGAGACGCCAGGCCATCGCAGGGCACTGGGAGGCAATTTAGTCAGTAGGTGGGTAAACAAACAATCACTCTCATTGGCCAGGTAAATACTTGGGTAAGACGTAAACTTCACTCTGGTTTCTACTCTGGCCCGAAGAGTGATAAACAGAGTGGTTCCTTCCTTCCTCTCCAGCGGGAACCACAGCTGCTGGGGAGCCCCTCGGTTGGAGAAGGCCCGAGAATCATCATCATCATCAAGCATCTGAAACCGCGTAATCTTGTACTGGGTTGCGGTGAGCCGGAGCCTATCCCGGCAGACACAGGGCGCAAGGCAGGGTTATAACCTGGATGGGACGCCAGTCAATCACAAGGGCATCGGGGACAATTTAGTGAGCAGACTAATTAACATATGCAGCAGCATATCTTTGGACTGTGGGAGGAAAACGGAGTGTCCGGCGAAAACCTACGCGGACACTGGGAGAACGTGCAAACTCAACGCAGAAAGGCCCCCGAGACAGGTTTTGAACCCGGGAACTTCTTGCCGTGAGGCGGCAGCGCTACTCACCGTGCCACCGTGCCGCCCAGCCCGAGAATCTAGAACAAAATTATATACGAGGGCTTAATTTCTGTCCGATTGGTGAGCCAGCCAACACATATGCACTCGGCACACCACATCCAACATACACCACTCGCAATGGCCGTGGCTACGAATTAGGCACCCACTCCAGTCTACCAGCGACCGGCAAAAATATTCTTATATTATATGCATTTGACTCATCTGAGAAGATTATTTTAACATGTTTGCAATTCCCCTCCGAGCTTCAGATGTCCTAAAACTCCAACGTAAAGAAGAGTAAAGCATCGTAAGCAGCTTGATCCTCCCGAAAACCATCTCGCAAACTCATTGAGGCTTTCCTGGCTATATAATCAACAATAATAACATTACACTGTACTGCATTCAAGAATAGCATATCACCCTGAATGTGTAGTATGACCTCTTCAGATCTAGGAAAGCTAAGCGAGGTTTGAACCTGGACAATTATCGGATGGGTGACCACCCTCGCAGGTTGGGTTGTCACAGGTGGCTGCGGTTACACTGTGGGCAGTGCAGCAAAATCCACTGTTGATTTTTACATCCATGCTCCCATATCTTCCATACCTTCAGCAACTCGCAGTGACCAGCGTGTCAAAGCACAACAAACTAACCCACATAACCCGTATGCTGTGGGGGAGGAGGTCATCCAGCAGTGGAGTGACAAAAGGATCGACGTACATGTCACCGTCGTCAGCCGTGGTCAATCCACTGCTGGAAGGCCTCCCGAAAGCCATTAGCGTGTGCGCATATCACGTTTTGGCTGGGTAAGGTTTTTGCGATTAGAATGGGTCCACCCAAGAGCCCACAATGTTTTGGTGGGCTCCTCATTGCGGCCAATAGCTCACACGGCACTCTAGATAACAGCCCGCTTCTATGGCAACAATCCACACTCTTGGCTGAAGTTCAGCTGGATGGCTAGAACGCATATTTGAAATGTCACAGCGACACTGAAGTACAAATCATTGAAGGGAATCGCTAAAAAGAGGAACCACTTTATAATCCATTTAAAGTGATGATAATAATAATACACTAATAGAATGATACAGAGCCTATAAGTGGATTTGTTTTCTTCCAACAAAATAAATTACACGACAAAAATATGTTTGAGCAATAAATAGAAAAATAACATTTTCTTTACAGTTTAAAAGTAGCATTTTAAACAAGGAAATTGTTTGGCACAACAACGGTTGGAATAAAATAAAAATAAAAACACCCCAGAGGGAACTAAAAAAATATATAGCCACTTTCTTAATATAGGCAATCCCACCACAAGAACACAGTTGACGAAATAACAACGTATTTATCACACGTCCGCACGCGTTACCTAGAGAGCTAAATCGTTATCCTCACGTTGCAAACGGCAACAGCACAATGCAACAACCGGCAGCTGGACATGTTAACTAGTGATGATAGAATGTGGCTATTTGATGACATCACGCATGGCTTAAGTTGAACATCCCCGAATGATCGGAAAATACTGTCAAGTGAAGATATTAAGGGAATGAAAAAAATGATGCAGCTTACTCACTCGCCGGCAGTTTAATCATCGACATTGATTCTTGACTAAAGCTAAGCACGTGAAGAAAAAAAGAAATGTTGACATATCGATTGAATATCACCGCAAAGCGTAGCTACTTTTTATACCGAGACACAGTGGCCAAGAATTTCCAACGGATAAGACAATGCCCCGTTTCTCAAAACAAAACAAGATAATCAAACGGTTAGTAACGTCAAGATTAAAATAATGATCGGCTTTGTAACGGTTGTAATTGTGCATTCAGAAGCCAGGAATAACAAGAGCCGTAGACGCTTTGGAGAGGTGAGTCGCTTATTGGCTTGAAAAACAATTCCACGGGAATTACATTTGGGCGATGAAAGAACCGAGTTAATGGCATCTACTGACATGGACTTGTCACGGTTCGATGTGTGAGAACTCCTCTCCACATCTGCTCTTTCGGGATAGCCGTGCGGAGTTTCGCCTCCGCGCTTTGGAGGCATCATCAGGCGCTCTCCGCTCGACTGTGTCCGAAAAGAACGCCTGACGACGCCTCCAACGCGGGAGAGGCGAGATCCGAGGAACACTCGACACGGCTATCCCGAAATGGCAGCTAGAGAGAGCAATTATCATAGAGAAAAAATGCCAAGCACTCTCACAACCTCCCCCGCCCGCTTCCACCCCCAACTTCCCCAGGGTCTTAGATTCTGACTGCCCTGCATTGTTTCCTATTGCAGGGCGACGGATGGGGAGTGTGAGAGGGATGCGAGGGGGGTACATCTGTGCCACAATGTAATGGGAAAACTCTCCGGGACAAATTGCAGAGGTGAAGGACATCACCGCAGGAGAATTTCCCACAATAGCAGCAGATGACGTCTTGTCGACAAAATATTCCGGTCGTCCACCTTTTCGAAAGCGCCGCTTCACCCACCACCCGGGGGGCCGTGTGCTTAATGTGAGCAGACATTCGCGCAATGACGGTGTTGGGCCCTCTTGTTTTTTTTCCTGACTTGTGAATCACCAACGGTGCGTGCGTACGTGCGCCGTGCGTGTACGCGCCTGTAGGAAAACGACGAATCCGAATGTTCTGGCTATCAACCCCCCTCCTGTGGGCTGACAACTGAGAACCAAGGAGCGTCTGGCAAATCGATTTTAAACCTTTTCTCTGTCCTACCCCCTACCCCTTACCCCTACCCCCCCCCCGCCAACACTATTTCACTCCAGACGCGCGGTGTAACAACTGCTCGTCCGGAAGCGGAGCAGAAATCAAATGTTCACGGTATTTATATTCTGTACTCACAAATACAGCGTCTGTCCATCGCCGTTCGCACGTCGATTGCATTGTTATTGTTGGCTCCGCGCGAGAGGAGCGCGCGTGGATGGAACGAGACACACACACACACGTTACAAAGCAGCCGAGTCACCGGAGGGGAAGGGTCCGCACTCCGCCTAGAACGACACGTTGAACTGCATGCACAGGATCTTCTTGAAGGCGCGCCGAAAGTCCCGGTTGAACACCGTGTAGATGACCGGGTTGAGGCAGCTGTTACAGTAGCCGAACCAGAAGAAGAACTTGAAGAGCGTGTCGGGGATGGCGCACACATCGGGGCCGCACAGCGCCGACAGGCTGTACGTGAAGAAGAAGGGGAACCAGCACACGACGAAGACGCCGATCATGACGGACAGCACGAAGGTGAAGCGCCGCTCCCGCGCCTGTGCGATCTTCCTGCGCTCGCGCGCTTTGTTCTGCCTCTCAAGGATCTCCAGCTCGGGGTTGTAGTCGTCCCTGGACGGCGAGCAGGGCTTCTTGCCCGCCTTGGCGCCCGTCGAGCCGTCCCTCCTCCGCTCGTTCTTGTCCGAAGACACGGACGTCTCCTCCACATCCACCTCGGGATGATGATGCTGCTGCTGCCGAGACCTATCGCTGGCTCCGTTGCAGCCCTTGTCTCCGTTCCCCTCGGCGCCACCGCCTCCTCCGTTGCCGTTCACCTCGCTCATCCTCACCGACTCGCGGGGTCGGCACGACGTGATGGGCGCCTCCTTGTCGCGGCGCAGCTTGGCGGCCCTCCACTTGACCAGGTGGTAGATGCGCGCGTACACCAACACCATGATGAGGCAGGGAGCGAAGAACGAGCCGATGCTGGAGCCCAGCACGTACCAGGTGCTCGTGTTGAGCTTGCAGTTGGGCCGTTCCGGCTCGTCGCTCGGCTGCTGCGGCTGCTGCTGCTGCTGTTGTTGGTTCATGGTGATGAGCGGCGGCAGCGAGATGGCGATCGCGATGAACCAAACCACCACGATGATGCGCTTTATCCTGCGCGGCGTGCGCTTGATGTTGTACTCGACCGCCTGCGACACGGACCAGTAGCGGTCCAGGCTGATGGCGCACAGGTGCACGATGGACGACGTGCAGAAGAGCACGTCCAGCGCCAGGTAGATCTCGCACCACGCGCTGCCGAAGTACCAGTAGCCCATGAGCTCGTTGAACAGCGAGAAGGGGATGACCAGCGTGGCCACCAGGATGTCGGCCGTGGCTAGCGACACGAGGAACAGGTTCTGCGGCGCCTTGAGCGAGGGCCGCTTGAGCACGGCGATGATGACCAGGCAGTTGCCGAAGACGGTCGCGAACACAAGCAGCAGGACCAGGCACGACAAGCCGAGCCCCGTCGGCACCGAATACTCCCAGTCGGTCACGTTCTTCGCGTCGCTGCGATTGGGAGACGGCAGGTGAGACGCGGCCAGAGCCCACCGCGTGGCCTCCTCGCGCGTCACGTTCTGCATCTTGGCGGCGGCGACGCAAAGCGCCGGAGTCGGCGCGCCTCGCCGGAGGGAGGTTTCGCCGCACGGAAGGGCTTGGGCGAGGCGGTGACCGAACTCGCTCTAGCGGCGGTGGCAGCAGCAGTTGCCCGAGACGCGCGGACGCATGGCGCGCTGCCCGTCAAAAGCAACTCGGCAGCTCTCCAGCGCGTGCTTTTGCCGATGTGAAATCTGCGCCGTCAGGCCATTGCGACGTCTCGCCGGCGATGCGACTCGGTTTGCCGAGCGACTTAATAAATCCATTTGGCAAAGAGCGAGAGACGATCGGCCGATAAATACCTCGTGGGGGGGGGTAGGGTAGGAGCGCGAGGAAGCCGCTCTCGAACTCTTCGGTATGAAGTCGCGCGGTTTCTTCTCAGGCGCGCGATCCTCCGCGCGCAGGTGAGCTGCCCACAGGTGAGGTGGCCACAGGTGAGGTGGCGACACGCGGCTCCGGCAGCCCTCCTCGGAAACTTAAGCGCCGTGAGGAGAGAGAGAGGTCTTTCGCTGCGTCGCCTCTCGCTTAGCCCGCTCCCGACACTGTTCTCCCTCCGCAGCAGCAGCAGCACCGCTCCGGCGCGCGTGCCTCGTGCGGAAGCGACTGGGTGCTGTGTGCGCTCGCTCCAACGCTGCAAGCACATTTTAAAAACACGGTGGCCGGAAGACCCCCTCCCCACATCTCCATTCTCAGCCGACTCTTTCCCACACCTCCCCCGCGCGCCTCCACCCCCGCCTTACTCCCGTACCCACCCGCCGTCAACACAACTGCACCGCCACCGCCTCTCTCTCTCCACCACAACCGTCACCCTCCTCTTCCGCCCTTCGCTCTGCACCTCCCGTTCCTCGTCCCCCACTATTTCTCCATAAACGAAACCGACCATTCAGTCACAGCGCGCGCGAAGAGTGCCCTGGCGTAGTGCTGCCGCCTCACCAGCAAGAAGTACCCGGGTTCGATTCCCGGTTCGGGTTGCCTTCCCGTGTAGAGTTCGCATGTTCTCTCCCCCCCCCACCGTGTCCGCGTGGGTTTTTGCCGGCCGCTCCTCCCACGCTCCAAAGACATGCTGTCTAGGTTAATTATCCTGACTAAATTACACCCCGGTGCTTTGAGACGTCGCAGCTTGGACAACTGTTACAAAGGGTTACGGAGCCGAAACTGCTTCTTCCAGCTTAAATACAAACTGACAACTGTCGCCCACCCGTCTCGCTCCGTGCGCAGAGCGACATTGTCCATCAACCAGCATCCTGTGGAGTCACCCACCGACCAGTTCCCTGCCCTTGGGGACAAAGCACGGATATCCGCGCGAGCGTTGCGTGACAATTTCCACGCACGTGTTTTTCGGCACTGAACTTTCTAATTAACGCGAATTGTTTGTTAAAGTCTGTTGCAGCGTGGAATGGCTCGCCTGCTCATAATGTGTGTGTGTGTTTTTGTGCAAGGGTTGAATTTACGCAGAAGTGTTGCTCAACACGGCCAAATGTAAAGCTAAGCGCCGCTCGTTTTACAACATCACGCGTTATGTATTAGTGTGCCTGAGTGAAACTTGTCGAGCAACTTACTGTGTAAGAACGATTTGGGTCAAACTATTTTAAATGGGAGCGATGTTTGCGATACGCATAATCTAATTCAGTATTTGTGCTTTTTTACGCTTAGACCAACGCATACTTAACCGTTTAAAGTTTGTTTTCTGTTTGCTTTGAGATCGTTGTCCAAGTAATGTGACGTTCGACCTTTAGTCATATGTACTGGACATCACAGGAGCAGTGGCGCGGTGGTTAGCGCACTCTCGCTATAAGTAAGGCGACCTGAGTAATAATAATAATCATAGCATTTTATAGAGCGCCTTTCACCCGGGGGTCACAAAGCGCTTCACAAGGGCCGCGGAGAGAACGGCATGTCAACAACGACAAAACAACCAAAGCAACACATTTTAAATGATTACGTAAAGAACATCTTCCTGGCCACGGCTAACATCAGTGGCGAGTGATAACGGAACGAGTTCTGGACGCAGCCTTCAACGAACACCGACCAACGTGGGCAGGGCCTTCATCCAACAGCGGTGGATGTAGGTCTTCACGGTTCGAAGTGTGGGGGCATCATCAGCGGCATCTGATGATGCCTCTGTGACCCGGGCGATTCTCTTGCAAGGCAACTAATGTTGCAAGCAGTGGCGTGCAGAGAGGGGGGGCATCCAATCAAAGAGTTAAATTCAACAGTCCCACAAGCCGGTGTGAATGTGGATCCGTGTTTTAATAAGCGAGACCAGAGGAGAGAACCTGTTACGTGTAAATACTGTGTGCGTAACGCTGATTAACTCTTTCAGTGCCCTCTCGACGCCGATCGACATTATTTTTCATCATCCACTGTGCCCTGGCGACGACCGCCGACACGTTATATTTAATTTGAATAAAACGTTGACTGAATCTGTTTTTACATATTTAAGATGTTTTCATTTCTCAGATTTCTCAGTACTAGGCCCTATACTTGTGTCTTGGGGGCATACAATCAAGGAGTCGGAGCTGGCCCCGGGCATCAGCAAACCTCTGCACGCCACTGGCTCCAGAGAGCTAACGGGTCACAGAGCGGCAACGCGAGCACTGGTGACGAATCCCTGTCACTCGATCGCCACCCACCGACGGCGCGCCCGCCTACGTGACTCCCACCTCGTCCACGCGTCAAACTCGGAGCGATGTTCAAAGGGAAAACAACCAAGCTAGTCTTATGAATAATTGCTCTCGAGGCGGCACGGTGGCGCGGTGCATAGCGCTGTTGCCTTCACAGCGAGAAGGTTCCCCGTGTTTGAATCCCGGCTCGGGTGCCTTTCTGTGTGTGGAGTTTGCATGTTCTCCCACCGTGTCTGCGTGGGTTTTCGCCGGGCACTGCCGGTTTCCTCCCACAGTCCAAAGCCATGCTGTTGCTGCATAGGTTAATTAGCCTGCTGACTAAATTGCCGCCGGTGTCCTGTAAATGGACTGGACCTCGGTGCCCTGTGATAGACTGGCGTCCCATCCTGGGTATAGCCCTACCCTGCGCCCTGTGTCTGCCGGGATAGGCTTCGGCGTACCGTGACCCTGTACGGGATTAAGCGGTTTATGACAATGATGATGACTCCAAGCTTGGCGTTATTTGTTGCTAGTACCGTCTACACCCCCCAGCTATTCCTGCAGAAGGTCCTGGCACGCGCGGAGAAACGTCGGACTACACGTGGTACAACCCGGTGACAATTGGAGAACTTTCGGCTGTGTGTTTTTCAAACGTTGGTCATGGTGCCGCATTGGGAGTGCTGCACAATCACAACTAATAAAGACACTCAAAACCTGCACACTACCTTAAAAACAATACGCATCTAAAACAGGGATCGTTTTTCAGAATGGCCCTGCCATCTGGCCATCCGTCTGTTATGAAGAAGGGTTACGGCCCAACACGCCACTTAATTGCGTGCTTTCTATTTAAGGCAATGCTATTGAGGAATGTGTTGCGATTTTTGTAAAAAAAAAAAATGCTTGTGTTCATGCGTCGAGCGCAGACTCTCTCAGTAATGTTTTACCACTCCGAGAAAGTCATTAGCGGGCATCAGTCTGAAGGGTGCACTCAAAAGTCGAACGATGGATTTCGCGAAAACTTTATCGCCATTAAACGTGTTGAACTTCTAGATATTTTAAATTGTCATCATTTTCATAAACTCATTCATTCATTCATTTTCAGAAACCGCTTAATCCTATACCGGGTCGCGGTGAGCCGGAGCCTATCCCGGCAGACACAGGGCGCAAGGCAGGGGAACACCAAGGATGGGATGCCAGTCCATCGCAGGGCGCCTGGGGAAATTTAGTCAGTACGCCAATTAACCTGGCAGCATGTCTTTGGACGGTGGGAGGAAACCGGAGTGCCCGGCGAAAACCCACGCGGACACGGGGAGAACATGCAAACTCCACACAGAAAGGCACCCCGAGCCGAGATTCGAACCCGGGACCTTCTTGCTGTGAGGCAGAAGCGCTACCCACTACGCCACCGTGCCGCCCATTTTCATAAACTGCTTATGATAATAAAAAAAGCATTCTACAAAGCCCAGCATTAATGCAATACGTAAATGGCCAAGTTAAGTTTGTTTCATGCACTTATCGAGTTACATACTTCTAAGATAAACGGTGCAAAGTTGTAATTCTCGAATCAAGGCGACCACTCTTTTCAAGACGCACACATTTCTTCAAAACAAATTGCGCGTTAAATCGGTGGCACATTAAAAATTCAAGCTAACACGTACTTATGAAAAACCTCAGAGGAAAGACAGGGCTACTTCAGAATGCAAAACACATCTAAACGGAGGCACTCCCACTTCGGAATGTGTGAAACATTAACATCACTCTTTAAGCTGCCGAGTCCCACAGCACAGGAACACACACGTGCAGTACTACAGATTATAAACAACACAACCTTCAGCTGGACCATGTATTAGCCTGCTGTAGCTTCCAACGTGGGAGGCCAAACGTTGCGAATGAGAGAAGAGGAGGAACGCTCGACACGGCTATCCCGAAAGAACAGCTGCTCAGAGCATTTCACAAATATATATTTCACTTGACATCGTTATACATCAAACAACCCCTTGGGAGTTTCTGTGATGTTTGACTGCAGTGGGACCATCCATTATCATCCATCCATCTATTTTCAGAAACCGCTTAATCCTGTACACTGTACAGGGTCGCGGTGAGCCAGAGCCTATCCCGGCAGACGCAGGGCGCAAGGCAGGGCTATACCCAGGATTGGACGCCAGTCCATCACAGGGCACCGGGGGCAATTTCGTCCGTAGGCCAATTAACCTATGCAGCAGCATGTCTTTGGACTGTGGGAGAAAACCGGAGTGCCCGGCGAAAACATTGCTTAAGTTAATTGGCCTGCTGACTAAATTGCACCCAGTGCTCTGCGATGGACTGGCGTCCCATTCTGGGTATAACCCTGCCTTGCGGCCTGTGCCCGCCGGGATAGGCTCCGGCTCACCGCGACCCTGTACAGGATTAAGCGGTTTCTGAAAATGGATGGATGGATGGATAATGATGATCCATTCTGTTGCTCTGGAACAGAAGTTGAAAAGTGCGCAAAGCAGCACGGACAATTGCCTGCTTGACATTACTTTGAGACACTGAAGGAGGAATAAGTGGATTAGAGGACAGGTTAACGACAACGTTCAAACTGTTGAGAAAAGTAAGTGGCCTTGGGCAGGAGACGTCACTTAGAAGGAATGATGCCAGATGATCAAGGACAATGCAACTTCCCTCCCCCCATATCTAACAGAGGGTCCTTTCCTGTAAACATGTTGGCCAGTTTACCAAGGTTGCTGTAAGTAAGCCGGACTCTTATTCTATTGTAGCGTCTGTACACAGACGCTATGAGACCAGGTCCAGTGAGTAGACCGTTTGCTGATCCCCTCGATTCCTCCCTCTCACTAACCATGCATGCTCACCTCCTCACCACGCCATCCCACCGATGACATCAAGTTACCGCCGAGATGCAGTGACCCAATGATCGGCCAAACCGGTCGCTGTTCTGTATCTAACTGAGCTGTTGTCCACAGCTCATTCATTCATTAACGATCAGAAACCGCTTAGTTCAGGGTTGCGGTGAGCCGGAGCCTGTCCCGGCAGACACAATTGCAAGCGATAAATAAAAACAGTGATTGGCAAGGGGTGGCCAACACAACACGGAGCTCCATCCTGCCGTGGGCAAGAGTGGCCAGTTACTCGTGGTGTCATCGTGCCCTCGACGGCAGGTGCAGCCAGACGGCGCTCCCGTGTGTGTGTGCGCGCGCGGATTGAAGAGATTGCATTAACCCGCCGTTATATGTTGCGCGCGTGTAATTAATCGCTCCCCAAACAAATCATTCGCGGCAGACGAGCGATGACACGTGTAAGGTGTAGCGCGTGCCGAGTTCGCGGATGGTGCATCACCCGCACAAGAAAGACGAATATCACGCGGAAAGCCTTAACAGACTGTAGGGTCAAGTGCCGTTAGCGAGCACCTGTGAAGGTCGACACGGCACGCGAGGAGGTGCGTGACCAGCACCACGCCCGGCGGTCTTTGTCTGCCTAGTGGCGATGTTTACGCACCGTACAAGGTACTTATTTGAGGCTGAGTCGACCTAGGCGAGGCTCGTGACCGGTTCAGAAAATTGTCACTGGTGTTGGCCGTGAGCGGGATTCGGATTCAAATTCGGGTCGCCAGGTTTGTAGCCCAGCGCGGTGACCACTGAGCTAGCGCTCCGCCGCACAACGGGCACTTGCGCGCAATCAACATAAATTAAGATAAATGAATGCACTATCTGCCCACATTATCCAAATCGAAAGTACTGTGTTTATGAAAAGGCTGATGCCGGTTGTTATCCCCCCCCCAGCCTATCCCATTAGCAAAACTTAACAAAGAACATTAATCTAAGTGCTCGCATTAATCAAGCATATTTAAACTGATTACGTGCTGGAGAAGTACCTTTTTGCACGAAATCGTCTCGAGCGGTGATTGCTACGCAATTTCAGCCGCCGTATTGTGAAGTTTACACGAGTTTGTCAGCTCACGTAATTGAACACTGCGTGTTTGTATCAACACCACAGCGCGTAATAACCGGTAACACATAGATGCCGTTCAATGTCTTGCATCCAGGAGAATGTGTTTGGAGCGATGCAAACAGCCTGTGGGAATTGTCGCAATCGTAAGAGTCAGTCAGTTTGTATCTAAGATGGAAGGAACCGTTGAGCTATGTAGCTCTATTTAACAGTTGTCCAGCGAGGAGGGGTGAGCAAGTTGGAACATCTCAGGCCACCGGGGGCAAGTTAGTCAGGGCAATTAACCTAGGTAGCCTGTCTTTGGACTATAACGCGGGGGGTAGCGCTGCAGCCTCACAGCAAGAAGGACCTGGGTTCGAATCCCGGCTCGGGTGCTTTTATGTGTAAAGTTTGCTAGATATGCGTCTGCATAGGGTAATTGGCCTGCTGACTAAATGGCCCCCAGTCCCCTGTTATGGATTGGCGTCCCATCCTGGGATAGCCCTGCCTTGCGCCCTGCGTCTGCCAGGAAAGGCTCCGGCTCACCGCAACCCTGTACAGGATTCAGCGGTTTCTGACAATGGATGAATAACATAATTCAGGTAGACAGTCGTCTCATCTCGCCTTGTCCACGGGGGCAGTCAACGGACAGTCTTGTTATTTACTTGAAGTTTGACTCGGGTATTCTCTCCCGACCCGGGACTGTATTTCCAACTTCGTGTTTTCTGAAGGCTTCATCGCGGCCCATGTTGACGATAGTGTATTTGCCAAGACTGTCAGGCACGAACGCTCATCACCAGCCAGGTGGATCTCTCCGTCGCGCGGTCGTTTGTCAATGAGCTTCATGTTGTCTGGTTTTGTGGGTTGTTTTTTTTTTTCAAAAACACCAATTGTGTTCAGTGGCAAGGTCCATTACCTCCAGCTGCTCGCTCTCTCAATTGCAGCACGAAATTAAAATTAAACATCCCATTGGCAGCAACTCAGACAAATGTCACGCGGACACGATTTTCACGTGCTCGCGACGTTTGGCGCGTTTCAACATTTAAGGCAATGTTTTTGGTGCGCATGCAAGAAGTCAAATTCTGATAGATTTGTTTTTTCTTTCCCCACTGCAGAGTAACTTTAACTTTTACCTTAAAAGGCACGTGGAGGGCTGGCTACATTGGCACAATGCTAGAATACAAAATGCTGCTTCTCACAAGTGCTTGACTGACTTCGTATTTTCCCACCAGTTATGCAAACTACAGACTATTATGACGTTTATACCAATGGCATCTGGGGCGGCACGGTGGCGCGTAGAGTAGTGCTGCCGCCTCGCAGCAAGAAGGACCTGGGTTCGAATCCCGGCTCGGATGCCTTTCTGTGTGGAGTTTGCATGTTCTCCCAGTTTCCGCGTGGGTTTTTGCCGGACACTCCTGTTTCCTCCCACAGTCCAAAAACATGCCACGGAATAAATTGCCGTGGTGTCAGGTGATGGACTGGCGTCCCACCATGGGTATAGCCTATATCCCTGCCATGCGCCTTGTGTCTGCAGGGATAGGATCCGGATCACCGCGACCCTGTACAGGATTAAGCGGTTTTTGACAATGATGATGATCAATGTTATTTGGGCTTCATCATAATCATCATCAGCGGCCTGGTTTAGTTCACTGCTGGATCAGAACCTCTGTCCACCCCTCATGATGACTGGAGCCAGAACCAGTCCACCGAACCTCCTGTATTCCACAAAGGTCCAGGCGGCACAAGAACACACGCGACACCTGGGCAACAACACGAGGCGAGTCGAGGGCAAGGCAGGACTTACACGAACTGGGCCAGGAGTAGGCCGCACAAAACAGACACAAAAAACAAGCAACAAGAGCATGGCAGACAACAAAAACAAACACCAAAGTTACAAAGAAACGAACCACCAACCAAAGAGTGGGCTGGCGCTGGGGTTCCAGACGGCTGGGGCTGCCCCAGAGAAACCACACCTGGCTGTGAGATCCTGCGACTTAGTACGAATAGATAGATAGGATAGACGCTTATAATCCATCCATCCATTGTCAGAAATCGCTTAATTCTGTACAGGGTCGCGGTGAGCTGGAGCCTATCCCGTCAGACGCAGGGCGCAAGGCAGGACTATACCCATAATGGGACGGCAGTCCATCGCAGGGTACGAAGGGCGATTTATTTAGTAGGCCAATTAAGCTAGGCAACAGCAGCCCCGAGGCAGTTTGCTTCCCGCCTCGGGCGCCTTTCTGCGTGGAGTTTGTCTGTTCTTCCCCCACACCTGTTCTGCGTGGGTTTCCTCCAGGTTCTCCAGTTTCCTCTCACAACTTAAACAAAACTCATCAGTTCAATAGCCAATAATATCACAACATATAGGACACAGTTTTCTGGCAAATATTTGCAAAGGCCAAAGCTTTGGCCTTGTATAATACATTGTGGACATGATTTAGAACGACAATGGCTATAGCTTTGGCCTCAAATCCTGTTGTGACCCAACGTCTATTTAGAAGTTTTCTGAAAAGGCCCCCAGTGTATAATTTAGGAGCAATAAAGTCCTTAAGGGGACAAACAGTGACCAAAAGGCCACTAAAGTGCATTGTTACGTTTAGCTGTAACTACATTTTGTGCACACATGAGTAATGTTCACTCCATCCCATCTGAGGTCTGCTGGCCCTTTAAGTTGTGCTTCAACGTATAGGACGAAGCACTGGTTCATATTTAAACCATCTACGCTATGGCTATTAGTGTGCGGGCAATTAACCCTCTTTAGCATTATTAGTAACGGCAATAAAGAGATGGCTTTGGCGACGGGCGGCGAGGAAGCCGAAAAATTACGGACCGTTGAGTGGGCACCCACGCAATTCATTACGGAGACGCGGGAATGTTGAGTAAAACTCGGCACACAAAGCGGTTGGAGTTATTTTTACGTGACATCTTTTGTCCTGACTTAATTGACAATTATCCACAGCGCTATTATGCATATTAGAAACACATACACGGGTTGGGCGCTGGGGAGATGGGAAATAATAATAATAATAATTCGTTAGATGTGGCTTCTTTTGTGTTTTGGCTCAGAATGACAGGATGTTTGCTCGATCGTGGTAGTTTTCAAGCTCGCCTCCAAGTCAGGATGCTTGTGGGAAGTTCCCAGTGCGTTTACGTGTACGTGGGTGTGTGACCACTTTTTCCCGTGTCCTCATTTTTTTCTGTACGCACATTTATGCACGCTCAATTTAAGCTAGGAGCAACAAAAAAACCTTTGTAAGTTATGCAACAATACGTAGCTGGGAAAAGTTATGAAACTTAATCGCACTCGTTTTATTTGCTAGGAAATATATACATCCTAGTTTGTCGGAACTCTGAACTCCTGAAGATGACTCCAACGTGGGAGGCGAAACGTTGCGAATGACAGCGAGAGAGCGCTCCATGGCTTTGGGAAGCCATTCATCCATCCGTTGTCAGAAACCGCTTAATCCTCTAAAAGGTTGACGGTGAGCCGGAGCCTATCCCGGCTATTCCCAGAATGTAATGCCAGTCCATCAAAGGGCACCCGGGGCAGTTAAGTCTGCAGGCCAATAAACCTGTGCAGCAGCATGTTTTGGACTGTGGGCGGAAACCAGAGTGCCCGGTGAAAACCCACGTGGACGCGGGCAACCATCGTAAGTACTGTAGTCGTTTGTCGCGTAGAAAGCAATTTGATTTATTGCGCGCGGATTGAGTCATGATGACTCACTCATGAGCGGAACTGATTCTCCCAACTCGTTTTTTGTTGTGTTCCCAGTGACTTTCACGTCAGGCAGTTAAATGTTATTGATTGGCGCGCGTTCCTTGGCCGTTCCTATTAAACGCTTGCCTGAAATGTAAACATTCTGCCTGCCTGTGCTGAAAATATCTATTTGGCAGACATCTCAATTATCAATCAACTGGCAAATTGTTTGCAGATGCATGGCAAGTCTATTTAACAAGCAAAAAGCAGCTGCTTTATTGATGTCCCCTGTGTTCCAATAAAACATCAAAGCTGGCTAATCCGAAGCAGCAATTAGAAATTGATGGCTCGATGATTTTCAATCGCAGTGTCTTAACGCACATGAGTGGAGCCGCTGTGCCTACGAAACAGATGCCCAGCAGTGCCATGCAACTAGAACGCAGCTGTGTTACTTTCAATTTGGTGGCGGATCTCATGCCCACTGTGAAATTCCGCGAACACCAAGGGAGAAACGTGCTTAATTAACACCCGCGTTGAGACATTGGTGTAACATTATAATGGCCAACCAATTTTGAGTCACCAAATTGACTGAGCACATGTTAGCTGACGTATGCATAATGTAATACGTGATCACCGATCCACTCATTTATTGAGGGATGAAAGCCTCCCCATGTTGTGTGATTGGTTAACCGTCATTCACCATTCTGAGTAGTGTGAGATAGACGGTGGTGGGGGGGTGGGTCAGGTCAAGTTTAAAACATCAGAGATCACTAACCCATCCATTCATTGTCAGAAACCGCTTCATCCTGTGCATGGTTGCAGTGAGCCGAAACCTATCCCGGCAGACACAGGGCTCAAGGCAGGGCTATGCCCAGGATAGGACGCCAGTCCATCACATGGCGAAATTTAGTCCGCAGGCCAATTAACCTAAGCAGCAGCATGTCTTTGGACTGTGGGAGGAAACTGGAGTGCCCGGCAAAAACCCACGCGGACACAGGGAGAACATGCAAACGCCACACAGAAATGCACCCGAGCCGTGATTCGAACCCGGGACGTCCTTGCTGTGAGGCGGCAGCGCTATTCACCGCGCCACCGTGCCGCCCGAGCAGTAACCACTGACTGGGAATTGAACTCATGCTCTCACTGTTCACACCTTGGTGCGCTAACCAAAGAGCCTCCACTCCATCCGTGTACCAGCTAAGGCAACTGATAACGAAGAATAGTTGAATATTAGCCACAATACTAGCATGTAGCTCAGGAAGGCCACATGGGTATGGTTTCAAACATCAGCCACTGCTGACTCAGACGTTCACCTCCTGGGAGGGTAAATGAGATGAAAACGAACAGATGAAGTCTGGTCGTATTCATGCCTTATTGGGACATCAATACGGTTGTGCTGTGGGAAGATGACTCGGCCATTTTAAATCCAACACTTTCTGGAAATCATGAGGATAATTCAGCATAAACAGGAGCATCCGTGTGGGCTGGAAACAAACAGAAATGCGCCGCAAGACGATGCGAGTTGCACCTTCCTGCTGTTTGCGAGGAATACCTTTGGGTGTTGATATTATTATTGACTTCGCAATAGCCACTACTGACGAAGCCATAGCAATGTGGCATGTCCCAACACTAGCTTTGAATCATGCGATCAGTCAGCCAGTATTTTTTATTTAAGCTGGATGAAACCGTTATGTAGCTATTTTTAACAGTTGTCCAGCCGAGAAGAGTAAGCAAGTGATAACATCTCATGGCACCGGGGGATATTTAATCAGGACAATTAACCTAGGCAGCATGTCTTGGGACTGTGGAAGGAAACCGGAGTACCCGGTGAAAACCCACGCGGACACGGGGAGAACACGCAAACTCCACACAAAAAGGTGTTGTGAAAACTATCGCTTTCTGCCCAGGATATTTGCCAGTGTTAATGTGTCTCGGGGGTGCCGGCCTTAGCTGTAGATGTACTCACAACATTTCCTGCTAAAGGAGATGACGTAAGCGTTGTTGCTCGAGTCTCGAGTTAGGCATGTGCTGGACTATGTCACAAACTCCAACGCGTGCCCCTCGAAGTCTGATGAAAAAGCAGCGCACACGCTGCTGTGTGCGTCGCAAGCACCGCTTGCTTGGCGGTGCTTGGATGTGGCACGTGTGTGGGCTCAGTGGTTAGCGCGCTGGGCTACGAACCTGTCCCGAGTTCGAATCCCGCTGACGGCCAACACCAAGCGAACCGGTTCTGCTTGTTGCGTCGCAGGAGTCCCGTAAAGAGCTTGCACGCTCACTGGGTATTTTTTTCTGCTGTAATAATAAACGTCTCCAGCTACATCTGGTGCAGTGCGTAAAGATTGCCACTAGGGAGACAAAGGCGGCCGGGCGTTGTGCTGGCCACCCACCCCGTCGGGTGACCCGGCGGCCTTTATAAGTTGTTACTCGCTAACAGCACTTGACGCTACAGTCCGTTAAGGCTATACGGGGGATCTTTGTCCGTGTGTGAGTCAGGAGTCGACGCGAGTTCACGCGGCTAAACATCGCGACGTGCCAGTGCGGTGAGCAACTATAACTGTTGCTCGCTCCCGTTAGACTCCAGACAGCTTTTAACACCAACTTTAATATTGTACAGCTGTCGGGAATAAGATATGAAATAAGGAAACGGGCTGCGGGGGCGTGACGTGAGCGGGCGGTCGAAAACAACGTGTATATTCTCAACGTTCAAATTCAATTTGTGTATATTCTGAAATATAAACTCAGTCTGGGCCCCCTCCCCTCTCTCACCAAGCAACACTGACCTTTGACGGCACGGTGGCGCGGAGAGTAGCGCTGCAGCCTCACAGCAAGGAGCACCCGGGTTCGATTCCCGACTCGGGTGCCCTTTCTGCGTGCATGTTATCCCCGTGTCCGCGTAGGTTTTCGCCGGGCACTCCGATTTCCTCCTACAGTCCAAAGACAGGCTACCTATGGTAATTGACCTGTCTAAATTGCGCCCGGTGCCCTGTGGTGGATCGGCGTCCCATTGCGGGCATAGCCCAAGTTATCGTCAAACTTGCTTACCCCTCCCCGCTGGACAATTGTTAAAAAGAGCTACACAGCTCAACGGTTTATTCCAACTTATATTTAAAAAAAAACTGTCTGACTGACTGACCTTCGTGGTGAACTATGGCCAAACAATACCCACGATGACCAAACACCGCACGGGGAGGCGTTCCTGTGATCCAGCAGTCGATTGGCAAAGGGCTGTAATTTACACAAATATATAGAAAAACAGAGCCGCAGAAGCCATAAAACACTTTAAAACCTGTTCAGTGGAGTAAGTACGTTTTCGTAAATGCGTGTTTTGGTCGCGGTGCCGTCAGGTCAAACAGTCATTAAGACAAGTAAAATTACTATTTGCCGCAGCCTGTAATGTCAGTCACTAAATTATTAAAGCGGGCGTCATTGCCCGGAGCTTGCAAGCAATTGTGAGTGGCGTTAGATTAATTGCCATGAGATGTACGCCAAGACAACACTTCACAGCCAAGCAAATGAATCAAGTATTTGTTCGCGCTTCTTAGAGCTCAGATGTACACACACGATTACACGCGTGTGTGTCACACAGGCAGGGTCCTCCTCAGAGGTCAGGGTACCTGCACAAACCCGAGGCAACGCGTGCCGAATGTTCCTGCCAGCTGGCCAAGCGGGGAGGACAAACCAGTTACTCGAGTTACCAGCAACAGGGTGGCGCAGTGGTAACATATGCGCCTCACAGCAAGAAGTCCCCGGGTTCGAATCACTGCTCGGGCGCCTTTCTGTGTGGAGTTTGTGTGTTCTCCCCCTGTTCTGCGTGGGTTTTCTCCGGGTTCTCCGGTTTCCTCCCACAACAAAAAAAGAACTCATTAATTATTTGGCCGATATCATAATATATAGGAAGCAGCGTGTGGCAATATGGCGCCGGCAAAACGGCCTGGCTGCCTCCTTCGCCTCTCTGCACTTTCCTCGCGCCTCTGAATGAATATGTGCGCGTTACAAATGTAAAATTATTATTATTAAAGGATGTTTCAGATTACCAGATATTGGGACAAATACACCCGGTGCCCTGTGATGGACTGGCGTCCCCTCCTAGGTATAGCACCGCCTTGCGTCCTGTGTCTTCCGGGATAGGCTGCGGCTCAACGCGACCCTGTACGGGATTCAGCGGTTTCTGACAATGGATGGATGGATACACTAGGGCAGGGGTGTCCAAACTTTTTTTCCTGAGGGCCACATACAGAAAAATATACGAAGGACTGGGCCACTCACAATACAGTTAAGCGCAAA
>JAZEWU010000007.1:3902634-3919070 GCA_036362915.1 Geotria australis | reverse complement strand
GGGGGGGCCAGTGAAAGAGTTGTCAAAATATTCACGATCCTATTGTATATCTGTTTGCCTTCATCTGTCATCATCAGCAGCAGCATCAGCAGCAGCAGCATCGACGTCATTCATCATCACGAAGCTTTTGTGTGGTTTCCGTTCGCCTTTGGCATCGTTGCGAAGGAGGAACATTGCCCGGCTCGCTGTCAACAGGAACACGGTGCGTTTCACGCCGCACCATTTACTTAACGCGCCTGACCTTTTTCAAATAGCGCCGATGAGTCCCAGAAGGTCAACGAAGCCCCGGGGGTCTCTAATTCACGCAAATGCTGCTGGATTATCTTTCGTCTGGGGGAAGCCGATAGGCCAACGGATGAAACCGTATTTGACAAGTACGCGTGAAGGACGCGCGGAAAAGCTAGCCCACATATGCTCTCGCGGCAAATGATCTCACCCGGCTCGCTCGTCTCCCCGAGTGAGACGACCGGCAATGTTATTGATGTAGGTTTTGACGGCTCGATTCATGATGGATGCTCTGCAGAGCTGTTCTTTCGGGATAGCCGTGTCGAGCGATCTCCATCCCTGCCTCGCGACGTTTCACCTCCCACGCCTGACCATGCTGTGTAGTGCGACCGTCACTGCTGGCGTTTCCGTGAGTGACGCTATCGCCTTTTCATTCTAACAAGCTTCTACGACTTATTCCCATCCCCATCGTTACACTCGTGCACAAAACTTCCTATCCTAGCAACGTATTGGAATAAATGTGGTCGTTTTGGCCCGTGCAACACTGTGTATTACTGTATACCGTATTATGATTGTGGCTCAAGGTAGAAGCGTTCACGTCGCGATCCCTGTCAGGTAATACTTGGTATTGCCTGCGAATTCTACCAAACACTTCGAAGCCAAGCTGAAAGACAACGATGTCCAGAAGCTGACCATCGTGCTTCGAAGAATCGCAAAGAAGAAGATTGTGGCTTAAGTTTCGTATCTTCACAACGTAACGCTGTAATTTTTTTGAAATTCGTTGCGTTACATTTTGATGGTATATATTGTCTGTGGCCGCGACCCTCACCAGGACAAGTGGTTTAGAAAATGGATGGCTATTGTTTACGTTGGCTAATTCGCACATTCGTTGTATCGCAGGTATCCCGGCCTCAAAGTGCACCTGGCCTGGCACAGGCACCGTGAAGACGTCACCGCCACATAGCGGCGAACGTAGTGGCTGTTGTTGCTGCTGACCTTTATAGATCGGTACTGTACATTTAAAGTATGCTGCAGCCAGGACCATCGGCCGTGCCAAAGTGCACATCTCTATCCCTGTGAGACTAATTGTAAGAAGTTTAGGTGTTGTGATCTATGAACTGTCAACGCGACCCCCCTCCGGTGCGTCTGACGAAATGCAGACACCCGATGATCGAATGAACAGTCCTGGCAGTTGGGGGCTTAACTACTTTATTTCCAAATATAATTTTGGTCTCATGCCGTCACGATGGAATTCGCCAGTGCCTGTTTTATGTCAATAGCACACTTTTGACAAAGGGAAAATAACACCCGGTCGGAAGTGAAATCAATCATTATAAAAAAAACTATTGACGAATTAAAGGAAACATCTTTTGCAAAATATGATAAGCCTTTCATGTACAGCTGCATGCACTGTGTTTGAAATCTGTAATTGCGGTACTGCAAATTTGAGGAGCCTTACGAAATGATAGCCCATTTTGATATAAAAGCGATTTTTTTTCTTTTATAAACTTGTAGCTGCACGACTGAGATTTCGGGAGAATGTTCTGTATTGAGACTCAAAAGTAGGTTTTTTAAATAAATTAAACCTCCACAATCATTTTCATTCAGAAGAAGAATGACAACTACATTGCCATTTGTGTTGAAAGAAAAATAAAAAAAATACCTTAACCTATTACAACAGTAATATTCTGTATCTAATGTAAAAGGGTTGTCCCCACGCTGCCACAATAGTTTAATGTTCAGTACCCTGGACTTTGCAATGCAGAAGTCGCCGGTTTGATCTCCCGATGTGGCATTGTGATTATTTCCTAAACGCCCCGGCTATTGTCAACGTAGCAGAACGAATGGTGACACGAGTTAGTTAATCTCAGCAGGTCGCGCACGTGTGATGGGGTAAAGTGTGGGTACTTCCCACGTCACACAGAAATGCCCCACGAGCCGAGATTCGAACCCGGGAGCTTCTTGCTGTGAGGCGGCAGCGCTACTCACCGCCTCACCGACCACCCCCCCCCACCCAACTGCCCGACCTCTCGCGCTTGTCGGATTTTCAATTTGTTTTTTCCCCGACCAACTCACAACCTAACCTCATTAGACGCCGGCCCGCCGGCTCGCCTTACGCTGCTAAATTTCCTGCAGTGGGATACGGGTCCCCAGCTGAATGTTTCTTGTAGAATATTTAATGTTGGCGCGATGATGTTTTTTTCATTGGACACAATCCTTGACGTGTCGTATATAGGATTCCAGATGAAATTCCGGCAATTTATTTTTGTTCGATGTAATACGGCGCCGCTGGTCCAGGCCCCTGTGTTTACGTCTCTGGTGCCGGCGATGCGGCGATTTGCGAGTCCTATGAATTTTTGAAACGTTTCACGCGGTTTTGCGTCATCGCACGCGCGCACACAAGCCCCGTTCAGTCCCCCCTCTCGGTATTCTAATGTGATAGAATAGCATCTGCGCGTTGGTCTGTTTACCACGGGGCTTAGTAGACCTTAGAATATTATTTTATTACGCTTTGGTGAATTCTGTACAAGTCATTTTAATGGGCATGTTTAAGCGGCGCATAACGCCGATACACAATGTTCCGTCATTGTAAATGTAATGTCAACGCCAAGACCCTGAGAATTATCATAATTTAAGAACACGGGAGTGCATTGTGATCGGTTATACAACGTATCTGAATCGTGTGTGTGTGTGATACACTTAGAATGGTGGCTGTTGTTGTTGAAACACTTAGATAATATTTAAAACATCATATATATATATATCTCCAAATCAAAATAATTACCCACAACGCACCACATAATCAGATTTTAGTCGTGTATTGATGTAGATTTTCACGGTTTAATGTGTGAGAATTGCTTTCCAAAGCTGTTCTTTCACGATAGTCGTGTCGAGCGTTCCCTCTCTCTCCTTCGCAACGTTTCACCTCTCACGTTTGAAGCATCCTCAGGCGTTCAGAACACCTGAGAATTCCTCTCAAAAGCCGCTCTTTGAGAGAAACTCTAAGGTTTTAGTAGCTAAGCATACTGAGCCTTGGTGAGTACTTGTATGGGAGAGTGAATGGGGAAACGGATGTCGTTGGTTCTGCCTGAGAAGTGAACAAGGGATAGCAGTAGAGAAATACATTCCGAAATGTGTGGAACTGAGTGTTACCACCAATCTGTTGGTTTTCTCTGGGTTTCTCCAGATTCCTCCCACGTGAAGCCAAACAATCACCGGTGAAAATGGTCACACGTCCCAATACAGGAACCTCCTATAAACAGTATTGAAAGTCAGCGAGGCTCTGCCTCGTAATTAGAAGGCACCGTTACCCTTCTGTTTTTCACAAAAGAGATTAAGAATGTAAGATTAATTAATATCCGCATACTTGTAAGCTTCCTTTTAATATTTCGCGCAGTATTCTAATTAATTAATTGTATCCTTTTTTGCACGCAATCATACGGGTTGATTTATTCGTCCAATTCTCTATTAATTATGTTTTTGTTATGTATTTTAATGAAACATTATACAACACATAATTTAGTTGTATATAAATTATGCATAATCGTTTTAAAGGGCCCTTTCAATTAGTTTGCATGTCAACAATAAGGCTCCGTTTGTTTCAGCGATAATAGCTTTTGCTATCAAATGTTTTTAGGTCTTCACATCAACACTGGAAAAAATGTTCAGGCTGTATTGATGTAGGCTTTCACGGCTCGATTCATGTTAGTTGCTCTTCAGAACTGTTCTTTTGGGATAGCCGTGTCGGGCGATCTCCATCTCTCCCTCGCGACGTTTCGCCTCCCACGTTGGAGGCATAACAGTACCCATGGGAGACATGGCAGACTTCCAGCCAGCAGTGGTTTGACAAGGGACTATTTATGTTATACCTTGCATGACATATCTGGGCAGCAAAACACGAGGGGAATTTGATAAAACAGGAGAATCACTCAGAAGGGAAGCAATTTCAGATTGAATAAAATGTGCTCAAGTGCCGTAGTGCAAACAATATATTTGATAAAGGTGAATACACGAAATGGAAATGCTAAACAGTGCTTGAGATGACTCCTCTTAGATGTTCCACTTAATTGGCGCTGAATGCTATTGAAAATAACGTCCTTTAATGCTGTCCTCAAATTGATTAATTGTGGGTGCATTTATAATAATTCTGGGTTAGCTGCTACAGGAATTTCTATAAGAAACAAACCGCCAAATACCCATATGGTCGCTCTTCATTTTAGCTGCTGTTCTTTTAATAGATACACTATCAATGGAGCGTAATTTTCTATCATTTAGCCAAATATAGCGAGTGTCCCTATTGTAGCGGCTTAAAAGCCATCATCATTTCACTCAAAATTAAAGCATTTTCTTCTGTTAACCACGAGCGGAGGTCACATATTCGACGAATTACGCTACAATGGCGGAGCGTTCCCTACGCTGCAGCCACTCTCAGACGAAAGTACGGTGTTTTCATGTTTTTTTATGTTCGTTTTTTTTACTACGTCTACATCAAGATTCAACTGCAGCCGTCAGTTACTTCTAGACACCATTGCAGAATGACAGTGGACAACCTCTACCAACGCAGTCTCAGACAGGCGGGCTTCGGGGCCTGGGCCTACTCCAGTGGCCCACAACACCCGCGGCCTTGCAAGCCAAGCCAAGTCGAGCCGAGCTGGTGTGGAGCCGGGCAGATCCATGCCAGGCAGGGTCTAGCCAAAGCCAAGCCGGGTCAGCCCAAGCCAAGCCAACCCAAGCCAAGTCAACCCGGGCCGGGCCAAGTCAACCCGGGCCGGGCCAAGTCAACACAGGCCAAGCTCCAAACCAAGCCAAGTCAAGGTCAAGCCAATCCAGGCCTGGGCCTTCCGTGTGGGCATCGGGGCCTGGGCCTGCTCCGGCGGCCTACCAGCCCGCGGCCTTGCGGGCCAAGCCAGGTCAGGTCGGGCCAAGCTGATGTGGAGCCAATCCGTGCCATGCCAAGCCAAGTCAAGCCAGGGCCAGGCCGCGTCAACCCAAGCCAAGCCAAGCTCCAAGACAAGTCAATCCAAGCCAAGGCCTTCCCTGTGGGTGCTGACGCTGGGGTCTGGGGAAATGGCGGCGCGTTCTGATGCAGCGGCTACTCGCGGACCAAACAGTGCAATGTCTTCATGGTTTCATGTTCGGTTTTTTTATGACGTTTTCATCAAGTAACAAGTATTAGCCGTCGGTTTCTGCGAGTCATTTGCAGAACGACAGTAAACAACGCCGGGGTCTGAGAGAAACGGTATTTCGATTCTCTGTATGTCCTGTACATATGGTAGAGTTGACAAATAAAGTTGAATTGAATTGAATAATAAAATTCTTGCTCTTAGCGTTCTCAACACATTGTCACTGTTTTGGAATTCCAGCCACACAAGCTCAGTCTTGATACTAACAGTGGACAAGGCTGTGAACCAGCAAAGGGATAAGCGGCTTTAAAACGTTAGCGATTCCCCAGATCTGAAAGGATCCCGGCCTTATTATGCTGCCTACTTGTAGTTCACATTACAAGACGTGAGTCAAACCATACTCCAAGGCTTAGAAACCTTGGAAAGATGAAAACTGTCCAGCAACCTACCTTGTCCTAACATTTGAGGACGAGATCTTGCACTCGGCACAAAATGGACTCGAGTTGACATAGCTCTTGGATTCATTGGAATACGCACACCCCTCTACCACAATAAGGTTATGATGAATTCTCGATAATACTTTGGAACAAAAGAGCTGATATACATGGGGATAAAAGTTAAATATGTGCTTCATCTGATAAGTGGCAGGAAATTCCAAATTACGGCCACTCAATACTTGGGGCTTTTGGCCAAATCAGGATAATGAAAAACGATCCAAAAACAAAACAATGCAATATGCAAGCAACAACAACCACCACTAAATCCCATGAATAAGAAAAGGTTAAAGATGCAGCCCTGCACTTCCTGACTTATACCACTGCTTGCAGAAGGCCCTTTACTAGAGGGGAGTTCTAGGGAGCGTATTTGGCCTACTCTTCCATGCTGGCCAGGAGTCTTGTTAGAGGTGGGAGTGCCAAGAATGTATCCTAACACGCGTGACCTGCCGAGTGATTCAATGTGGTGTACCCGTTATTACTGTAATGGGATTTAACAACTTTCCAAATGATTCAAACAACCACGACGAAAGATCGAACTGGCGAATACAGGATTGCAAGTCTAGTGTGTGACAGTCAGACTCAACGCTCTCCGAGAGAGAAAGGCACTCCGTCTGTGTTACTGTCGTGTAGGGCAGCACGGTGTCATGGTGAGTAGGGCTGCCGCCTAACAGCAAGAAGGCCATGGGTTCGATTCCTGCCTCGGGTACCTTTCTGTGTGGCGTTTGCATGTTCTCCCCCGTGTCCGCGTGGGTTTTCGCCGGGTACTCCAGTTCCCGTCCACACTCCAAAAACATGCTGCCTTGGTTATTTGTCCTGCAGACTAAATTGATCCCGTTGCCCTGAGATATAGCTACTTGCTTACCTCTCCCTGCTGGACAACTGTTAAAAAGAGCTACGTAGCTCAACGGTTTCCTTCAAGCTTTGATGAAAACCGACTAGGAGTGCATGAGCCATTAGCACTCTGCAATGGCCGCATTCCACCCACTCACTGAATGATTGCGACTATACAACGCAATACATTAATTGAGCCAATTACGTGTACTTACACAATAAAACGTTTATATTCCTCATGCCGAGACGACAAACGTCAACGACAAAGTAAACGTCGGATATTTGTCGTTGCATTGAACAGAAGCGACTGTATTTAACGCCGCATAAACACACCGCAATTAAAAGCCACATGGCATGGCTTTGACCATGCGAGGGGTGATAGGGGGGTTGCAGTTGTAAGCAAATGGAAATTCATTATTGTCTTTCAAAGCGTGAAACGCATTTGCACTCAGTATTTTTCATTGTATTTTTAGTGCCGGGTGTGTGCGGAAACGGCTGAAATTAAATAGCGGCGATTTACCCGTTTTGTTTCAATCGCAACGTCGACACACAACACAATCAGAGGGGGATGGCAACCCCTGTGCATTTTTCCCTTCACGGTTACAATTAAGAATAATTTCACCGCGCCCTTCTGACACTCTGTCGAGCTGGCGAGCACATTTGGTCAAGTGAGGGGGCATAGTATGGGATGGGGGTAGTTGGGGTGCAGGGTAGGTTCACGCGCCACGAATCTTTGCCATCCAACCGTACACGGTCAGAAACGGCTTAATCCTGTACAGGGTTGCGGCGAGCCGGAGCTTATCCCGGCAGACACAGGGCGCAAGGAAGGGATACACTCAGGATGTGACGCCAGTCCATTAAAGGGCACCGGAGGCAATAATAATAATAATTATAATAATAATAATAGCATGTTATATAGCGCCTTTCACCCGAGGGTCACACAGCGCTGCACAAGGGCCGCGAAGAGAACGGCATGTCAACAACGAAAGAAAAAACAACCAGTAAAAAACCGAAGCAACAAAAATAAATGATCAAGTCTGCTTCGAATATACTGAAAGGTCGTGAAACTGGCAATCTTAAGAGCGGCAAAAATCTGCCAGCGTGCCCTAAGATGGTCGTCACTTCCTCAAAGACAAACACGGAGGGAGACACGCGGACCCTGGGGGAAAAAAATTGCAAACTGCGCACAGAAAGTCGGCACCCGAGCTGGGAATCGAATGCGGGATCTTCTTGGAGTGAGGTGGCAGCGCTACTCATCGAGCCACCATGCCGCACTAGAGTTTGGCGGTTGGGAGAGGGGGGACACTCTGTATCTGCCTCAAGAGGAGGCCCTTCATGTGCGGTGATGTGAGCAGGCCAGTGCGGCGCTGCACCTTTACCACCTGAACTGCCGCGCTGTTTCATAACAATTACATCCGCTGCACGCATTTGCCTTCAGCGTGAGTGACATCTGAGTCACGGTACTTCAACAGAAACTAGCGTATATATTAACAACTAATTATTCATAATGATAAGCAATTTCCTGAAACTTTTATAGATTTCCGCTTAGGCTTTGAGCTTGACAGGATGCTAATTTATTCGAATGCAGTGTTTGTAGCTTTTGACACTTCTGCTTAATGGATTAATTGCAACGGCACATGTGGGCGATGCAAATGACTGCTTATAAATTGTAAATCACGCCGGCGTTACTCTGTACGGCCGCGATATGATTAAAGGTATCGCGTAGCGGTAGACACATACACACCGGCATAATTCTCCAACGTTAATTTAAATGCAAAGCAGTTTCGAACGAAGGAAAGGTGATGCTTGGCACACCTGTGGTACGTGAGCGAAAATGATCAACGCAAAACAGAAATCAAAAAGTATGTTTTACACTGGGCGCCAAGGCTCCGATAATTATCATTATATCCAGATGAGATCTGAATGCAAGATTGTTTTCTCAGACAATAAAGGGGCGAGGGAAACTAAACAAAAATGATTACATCTGCACATGCCAGACCGCATACAGTGAACTTGAAAGTGTTTAGCTTCTTGCGTAGATTTGCCGGCGTCAGATTATAGGGTAAATGGTCTTGCTACTACCATCTGTTATTTTTATTTATCCAATCTAAATGCAATGCACCTGGCCTGCTTGCTATCACCGTTCTTAAAACATTGCGCTGAATTTAGAATGGCCAATTGCGAGGTGGAGAATATTTGTTATTCCTTTCATAATTTAACCCAGTGGCAAGCATGCACGATAAGTTTGTCATGTTTGTATACAGTCGGTGAATAGGAGAATACGGGCACTGATGTAGCTTTTCACGGCTCGATGTACGGATGCCCACACAGAGAGTACGGGCTTCGAATCCTTCATAAGCGAGAATTGTGTCTGCACAACACTAGGGCGTTTGTGTTATTTCAGCTTTACATCTCACTGATTACTCAGGCAATATTCTCAAAAGGACATCATATCGGCAGAAAACGTGAAAATCAACAAGAGACGTCAGAAGAACGTGTTACACGCTTTGAACAAGATCGCCCGGAGGATGGGCACTCTGCGAGTAAATGTAAGCGTGTCGCCCTCCAGAAGGCGCGATATTGTTGGCAGAAGGACCTCCACTAGAGGGAGCTCTGGACAGCGCCGCTAGTTTTGGTTAATAACAGTTCACAACAGGCGGCACAGTGGCGCGGTGAGTAGCGCTGCTGCATCACAGCAAGAAGCACCCAGGTTCGAATCCCGGCTCAGGTGCCTTTCTGTGTGGAGTTTGCATGTTCTCCCCGTACCCGCGTGGTTTTTGCCAGGCACTCCGGTTTCCTCCCACAGTCCAAATACATGCTGCTGCAAAGGTTAATTGGCCTGCGGACTTAATTGCCCCCCGGTGCCCTGTGATTGACAGGCGCCCCATCCTGGGTATAGCCCTGCCTTGTGCCCTGTGTCTGCTGGGAAAGGCTCCACCTCACCACGACCCTGTACAGGTTGAAGCGGTTTCTGACAATGAATGAATGAATAAACAGTTCACGACTATACATGCGTACATGTGGTTGCCATCAATGCGTAACACATGTCATGGCAATGAGTCGTGAGTTTAATGTTCAATGTAATGTCAGCGTTAATGGTCTATGGGAGGCTATCAGAGCATTCCAACGTATGGCCCATTTGTCACTTTATAAGCAAAACTGTGGCTAATTCCATGCCTGCCAACACCATGTGTTCTCAATCAAGAGGAGTTAATGGCAAGATTTGTTATAGATAAAGGGAGCCCACCCAAACGCAATGCATTCCAATAACGACTTGCTTACATAAAAATAAAATATATTTTTTTATGGTTGCTCTTCAGAGCTGTTCTTTCGAGATTGCCGTGTCGAGCGATCTCCATCTCTTTCCTTGCGACGTTTCGCAAGGTTTTAACACCTAAATATAGATTATGCGTTTCAACCTCTAAATTAAAAAGTTGCAGAAATAATAAAGTAACATGTTACCCTAAAAACAACGGCCTTGAAAGTTAGTGTCAGTCAGTTTTTGCTGAAGCTGGCAGAAACTGGTGAGTTATGTAACCCATTTTAAGTTGTATAGCGGGGAGGGGTAAGTCAGTTACAACGTCTCATGTGAAGCGGCAGCGCTTCTCACCACACCACCGTTAAATGGAACCGTTCCAACGCATACAATGACAAAATAAACTTGTTTCCATACATGCCTGTTATAATCACGACAAACGGACTACTTATCCACACAGCCATTCTGTAACTTAAAGCACGTTTGTCCCAACTGCCCACAAGCTTCCTAACGTACGTTTGTTGTATCGCAGGAATTTCGCTTCCAGAGCTTGCAAGCTCACTGGGTACTTTCTGCTGTAATAACAAAAAAAATCTATCCATTCTGACGCTGGTGGCACAGAAATCCCCTGCTCGGTCCTGAAACCATAACTCCTCTGCCGTCTTCCCAGCCCCGTAACTGACAAACCGCCTTCCGTAGAGAACTTCTCTCGGAGCTCTGAACTCTGAAAGAGACGAGGTGCCAAACGGGCTTGGATCTGGGCTACATATCGATGCTCCAGAACATCAGTCGACTCTGTTCTTGGGGTCTCAAGACCGGCACAGGGACACTCTCTCTAAGGTCCCATCATTGACCTTGACATTGAGTCTGGTGCCACGGTCACGTGCTAAGGCTTAGGGACACCATCCTTGACTCGTGGCTGGCCTCAACTCAACAGGATCCAGCCTTGGCCTGAGTCGTTGCCCCACGGGTCCCAGCCTTGAATCCAAGCCCGGGAGCATCCCGTCCAAGTGTGTTTTGTCCCCCCATCAGTGCCAACGTTCAACGTGCAGGAATGTGGGAGCGCAATATCGGGCTGCAGTAACCGCTCCTTTTCTCAAAAGTCCAGACGATTTCCGGCAAACGTCGCGCTTTAATTTTCACTGCACAAAGCTACAATGCCAGGGTGGCGCGGTGAATAGCGCTGCAAGAAGTACCCGGGTTCGAATCCCGGCTTCGGTGCCTTTCTGTGTGAAGTTTGCATGTTCTCCCCCGTGTCCGCGTGGGTTTTCTCCTGGGGACTCCGATTTCCTCCGACAGTCAAAAGACATGCTGCTGCATAGGTTTAAAAAAACACTCTTTAATTATTTGGCCGATAACATCATAATATATAGGAAGCAGTGTGTGGCAATATGGCGCCGGCAACACCGCCTGGCTGCCTCCTCCGCCTCTCTGGGCTTTCCTTGCACCTCTGAGTCGTTCTCTCGTCGAATGAGTACCTTCGACAGTGAATTGCAGCGATTTGTGACCCTCGGGTGAAAGGCGCTATATAAATAGAAATTATTATTATTATTATTATAAATGTAAAAATAGTACTATTAATCGCATCCGTTCCCGGCGATGGCTTCAGACCGAATACGATTCAACTTGGCAGTGGGCAAGAAAAATACGGTTACGTCTTCCTCGAAATGTTAATGTAGTTCACTGATGAATAAACCATTGATTCCCGGTAGTGGGGGGTCAATGCATATACAATGCATATACTCAAATGGAGGCCAGTGCACATGCATTGCGGTCGATTAAAATGCAAACGTTCCCCACCTTCTACCGACGAGAATGTCATGGTTACCTTGGTCACTGCCGCACAGCCTTGTACAACTGTTATATGATGCTGAATATAATAATCGTCGGTTTTACAGTAGGTTTTGGGCGGCAGGGTGCCGCAGTGATAACATGTGCGCTTTGTTTACTTACGTCTAACACTAGCAACACTGGGTACAGGCCTGGACCGGTAGAGAAACTGATTTGTGATATTTCGTTGGATTTGCACAATCGTTCTCCGTAGCTTCCCCTAGATTCTCCGCAGGGTCACAGAAAAGGTAAAACACACTGCACAAAATGATTGCTGGTAAGAACGTTCTATTTGGATTTTTGTCAGCCCAAATGTCACCAGCAACTCAGTACTGGCGTGAACGTATTAACATTTAAACAGCCCGGTTAAAAAAGACAACCATTTAAATATCATGGAAATGAATGCGCTACGCTCATATATTCAATGCTTTGGAATGGCAAAGCATCCCGTAACTCATACGCGAAGTAGTAGCACATAATAGAGTAACTATTTTTTTTAAAATATATATCCGCACTGACGGTTACGGATTCGAATCCGTCAGAAGTACAAATGTTATTCTGCACAAGACCAATGGTTTTTGTGCGTCATCTCAGCTTTACTTTTCACGTATTGATTTCTCTTCGGGAACCTCAGAGAGCCAGCGGTATCGCTCCCAGAGGGGCATCGGGAATAAATTCAGGTCAAAAGCAGTCATCTCGTCAGCAGATATCATCGTCAACAAGAGACGTCGGAAGAACGTGCTACACGCTTGGAACAATAGCGAACATAGGGTGGGTGCTCCGCTAGCATATTTAAACGGACATCAATGTTCGTGTACTGCCCAGTCCGACTGACTTTGATTAATCTGAATGATGAGCGAGCGGTAGCTCAGGGGTGAAACCCAACCAAGCAGACGTCCCACCAAGGAGATTTTAGCGATGAAATCAGCTCATGTGCCGGAGCAAGGTGGATCATTGCATCATGTGGTCATGAGCGACGGTAGCAGATCGAGTGAGGCTATCAGCAAGCAGTGGATTGACCACGGCTTATAAATAATTATGACGGCGAACACGTATAGGGAGCACAAACCGCTACGTAAACTAATGCATTTTAAATGTAAAGGACTGCAATGATAAAAAACACTCATTTTCAATGTTTCAGGTGACAATAACATTCGCGTGCATGAGGGAGCACAACACGTAAGATGCCTCTATACTCTATAGCGTTCTAGGCAGAGGGTTTCTGAAGACATCGCGCAATACAAGCGGCATCTAAGAGACGCTCCGTGCGTCTCAATTCACGGCGTCGCACGGCCGCTCACGAGAGGAGCGGTTCCGTCTCGCGCTCTGTGATCCGACGACATAAAGGAACCACGCCAGACCACGCACAGCAAGCTTCGCCGACGAAAACAACCAGAACGGGCAAATAGTTGCCGCGTAGGCTTTTCGCGTTCGCACCGTTCATCTCGCGATCGAACTGCGTTTTTGTTCCTGGCTTTAGTGATTCTTGACTTTCATGACTTGGCAGCCCGCCCCCCCCCCCAATCATTTAATACCATTGGTCATAACACGGCCCCTATTCAGCTTTGCTAAGTCCACTGTTCACCACACAGAGCGTTCCCATGTCCACGCCTATCGTCGCCGTGGTGATAGTAATCGGTAAATCACAAGGCATTTGCTTCGTGCGCGTTTGGAATTCATCCTGCGCAGTATCCATGCTGCAGCCTGTAATCCCATCCCCGCCCACCTTCCCCAAACCTCCTCCCCCGCACGTCCCCACAACCGAACAGCTTCTCAGCGAGACACACGGGGTGGAAATCGTTGCGTTAGGGCAGTGGTTCTTAACCTGGGGTGCCAATATGCCCTTGCTGGAGGCACGAGACCGGCCAGATATTTTTTTTTTTAGAAGGTAAATCATCGAAAACACAAATTAAGCACAGGCACGTAAGGTCAACGATTTTGTTTCATCAAACCTGTGTATTTATTAATAAGGGGTGCGAGAACATGTTTTGAGAAGCAACGGGGTGCAGGCTGCAGTCAAAGCTAAAGACTGCTCTAGAGGGAAGTGATGACAAGTGCACGATGACAAAAACTCACAAGCCACGGTCCCCTTGTTCGGCGGGATTCCGACAGGCCACGTTTTGTTTGGATGTAGCTTCCCTTTGAACCCTGTGGGAAAGGAAAGAGCGAGTCAACGCTTCAGTTCGGATATTTCTCGAGGATTTTTTGTTTACGAAGGCACAGAGCGACGTGCTTGACACTGGAACAGCATCGTACGTTCTCAACGACAAGGCCCAGTGGCGGCCCATGTGGCACTTGTTCCAGAAGTCACCACGATTAATAATAATACTAACATCATTATTCGAAACCACTCAATCCTGTACAGGGTTACGGTGAGCCGGAACCAATCCCGGCAGACACAGGGCGCAAGGCAGGGTTATACCCATGATGGGACGCGAGTCTATCGCAGGGCACCCGGGGGAAAAATAGTCAGCAGGCCAATTAACCTATTCAGCAGCATGTCTTTGGACTGTAGGATGAAACCGGAGGGCCCCGCGAAAACCCACGCGGACACGGTGAGAACCTGCAAACTCCACACAGAAAGGCGCCTGAGGCGGGAATCGAACTGCCTCGGGCAGGAGCTTCTCTCTGTGAGGTGCAGATGTTACCATCGCGCTACCCTGCCGGTGTAATTGACCACTAGTACACACCATGCGCTTCACAATGGATGTTAAAGATCCTGTGGCATTATTCGATGCACAAGAGGCCATGTGTCCCGGTATCAGTCCAAATTTTCAACACTTCAAATATCACCTGCAAATTACTCAAAGGGGTACAGCGTTGCCTCCATCGCCAGACTGTCTAACACAGCTCCCTTAGCGATAGCCTTGGCCAATAAGAACGGTGTGAATACCAAACGCGCTGACATTCATTATTCAATGTGTGAAATGCTCGAACCTTTAAAAAAAAGTAAGAATTTTGCGCTTATTTTTCAGGTTAATAATTGCCAGTATTCTGTCAATCCACTGCTAGATAAAGGGCTTCCCATGTCATATCGGTCACGGGAGTTGTGTGACCATACTTCACCACGTTGGTCAGCGTGCCTGGATGAAGCACGGGACACGAGGCCGGAACTGGTTCGGAAACCACTCGCCATTGCTGTGAGCTGTACCCAAAAATCGAACTCGGGTTTCCAGGCTTATAGATAGATGTTTTTTATCACAGCAGGAAATTTACCCAATGAGCTTGCAAGCTCTTTACGGGACTCCTGCGACACAGTGCAACGCGCCGTTGCGCATTGACAGAAAACGCACCGACCGAAGTAAACTACGAGCGAGTAAAGACAACTTTAAATAAGAAAACAAAAACGTTAATCGTGGACGTGAAATGGAAAAGTCGCCGTTTCCGACCCACGGGAAACTGTGGGAAGACGACGTCACGAAGCTATTCCGAGGACACATGGGGGCCCCTCTTTGCTGAGCGTCGCTTTTATGCACTTGGTCACGTAGCCAAGAGCTTTGCCAGATGCACGCGGCGGACGCAGCTCAGCACTCACGTGCTTCTGCTCACGGGGGCCGTAGATAAGGAAAACAGAGAGATAGGGGTAGCGCTCTGTGACACGGCTATAGACTGTATGTACAGACTATAGTATGCGTGTATAGACTATAGACTAGGGCGGCACGGTGGCGTAGCGGTGAGTAGCGCTAATAGATAGTATTCTTAAAGTAAATGATACGAGATTTGCAATTCTATCAAATAAAGATTCATGCTTGAAAACAGCTGCGAATACTGCTGTCTTACAATGTGATGTCCTGCAGGTAAATAACCTTACACTTGTAGGGGATTTTAACCATTAGATATTTACGTTTGCATCACTGCTCTTTAAGTAACTGTTTTCACACAATGAGGTCCTCAACTTTGAGCCAAAAATTTAGAATGGAAAAAAATAACATTACATGAATACCTGTTGTGCCACAATGTCGAACGATTACGTGCCCAACTGTTTTTTTTAAGTTCATAGTCGCCTGTATTTTCACATCTATGTGAATCTGGGATTTACGCCGGATTGTGAGAATCTGGAGAATAATCTCGCGACCATTGTCCGTCGGGTTAAATCTAATACAGGTGGTCTATGGAACACAAAAAGCTTATGTAAGCTCCAGTGGGTTATTTCATTTCATCGTGTTTCGTATATTTGGTTCAAAGGCCCCTAAGGAGAGGCTTTGCTTCGCACAAGTGCGCCAAAAAATTAATAAATACGTTTAAAATCCTCGCATTCACACAGACGCCATGAGAACACCCAGGAAAGTTAAACATTTCAGTTTTCATAGCCGCTGCGTATAACACCAATTTAATTACCTCTCACAAATTACGTCCGTAGCCTCTAATGAACAAAAACCCCCCCGCCATATTTGACAAACATTAATGCGACCTTTGCAAGGGAATACCAGTGCCGGCTTCAACGCATTTTAAGGGTGCTTCAAGATATAGAGTGCAAACAATTTATAAGATACCCTCTAATCCAACTCGTTGGTCTGAACGTATCCTTGGCAGCATTTCGTACGTATAAAATTGTATTTATAGAAAAAGAAAGGCAATCATTCGAATTATTTTACTTGAAAAAAAGTTCACTATAAATGCCAGCAGCTGGTAGCCATAGACTATTCAAAGCAAACAGTTTTATGACTCCCTAAG
>JAZEWU010000007.1:3873796-3892263 GCA_036362915.1 Geotria australis | reverse complement strand
GGTCAAGCTTACAACAGTAATCTCTCGAGATAAGTCCAGAATAGGGACACGCCTTTACAATGCAGATCTGATCATATTGGAGCGTCGGAACAAAAGCCATTGTCGGAGAGGTGACATCAGCGTCTCCAGACATAGCCCCCGAGGCAGGTTGACTCCACAGACCCCCCGCCACCGCCACCAAAGTTCACCCGTATAGTCTTAACAACCCGTAGGGTCAAGCATTGTTAGAGAGTAGCAACCTTTAATGGCCAGCACGCGGCACACGAGAGTGTTGGTGGGCAACACCACGCCCGGCCGCATTTGTCTGCCGAGTGGCAATGTTTACACACGGCACCAGGTACTCATTTGAGACTGAGTCGACCTGGTTGGAAGCCCAGGACCGGTGCAGAAAATCGTCACCGGTGTTGGCCGTGAGCGGCAATCGAACTCCGGGTTAGCAGCGCAGTGGTGCGCTCACCGATATGCCACCGCTCCCCCACCACCACCACCAACCAGCCCATACCCAAATCTTCCACCATATGTTCCACGACGAGACAATGCCCAAGGAAAGACACACGTATGCATGTTGAGTAACAATGACATGACCGCACCGGGCCGGGAATAGCTCTGGGTTTTATGAACCGGCCTTGAGGGATTGAGTGGGAAGCTAAACAATAAGCAGGAAAACGATTTGCTGGCGTTGGCAGATGGGCAAAAGCAGGAAGAAGGGAGAGAGACCCAAGATGACACGGGGAAACTTTGGCATGAGCATTAAACAATCACGGCGCCACCAGCAATGCATTGCATACAGCGCGGTCCAGATATCCTGTGACCCCCACCCCCCCATTAAATTCTCTAAAACATAATCGTTTTGATGGGCGGCACGGTGGCGCGGTGAGTAGCGCTGCCGCCTCACAGCATCAAGGTACCGGGTTCGAGTCCCGGCTCTGGTGCCTTTCTGTGTGGAGTTTGCATGTTCTCCCCAGGTCCGCGTGGGTTTTCGCCGGGCACTCCAGTTTCCTGCCACTGTCCAAAGACATGCTGCTGCGTAGGTTAATTGGCCTGCGAACTAAATTGCGTCCGGTGCCATGTGATGGATTGGCGTCCCATTCGGGGTTTAGCCCTGCCTTGCGCCCTGTGTCTGCCGGGGTAGGCTCCAGCTCACTGCAACCCTGTAGAGGATTAAGCGGTTTCTGGCAAGGAAAAAAGTTTTGAATAACATTGAGTGTGTGATGTAATGTAAGCCATATGAAATTACATGTAAACACGGTATTAATCTGAAATGAATAGGGGTTACTTTAAACGGAATTGAATGAGCAACGGGGAAAAAAACATTATTGGGGGTCAATTGAATGGGGGTCACAAGACATCCGGATTACCCTGTAGATGGCTTTGTAAGGCGAATATTTAGCACGAGTAGTAATTATATTTTTTGGGGTAAGATTGTCACGTGAATAAATGTCCATGTGTGTTAAGCACCTTTCTCCACCTGACGCAGCCACGTGTAGATGTAGATGTTTATCAATACAGCAGAAAATACCATGTGAGCTTGGACGCTCTGAAAGCGGGATTTCAGCGATACAACTAACGTGCGTAATAACCAATAGAAACCGTACATAAAATCAGAAGGAAAACTAATCACGTTGTCACTTGATGCGTGCCAATTTTGTTATTGCTTCGGCACACTTGTGTGTTGGAGGGCCATCCATACACATTCAACGTTGTGATGCAACATTTGTCCGGTAGTTGCAATGAGCAACACCAACATTCTGGCAATATCAATCTGGCAGGCATCGATGATAATATTAAATTAAAATTTTAAAACGCAATTCACCCACGGGTTGCAAGGTCCTGTACAAACCTTTAAACAAACTATCAACAGAATGGCACGCGGGCTGATAAACACTGTGAATGGTATAACAAAAAAAACATAACTCGTGAGATAAAAAAAATAATCTATCAATCATAATGACAAATATGTCAGCACTGTTTAGCGTCTGTAAAATGATAATACGAACATTTCTCAATGCCTGAAGTTGCCTCCAACGAGGAAGGCGAAATGTCGCGAAGGAGAGAGGTAGAGCACTCGGCGCGGCTATAAATCACCAGCGATTGAATGTTAGCCATGGCCTGGAATCAGACACGAGTCACAGGGGTCACATGCCGAAGCGTGGTAGCCGCTGCACCGCTCTCCCACCACATCACATTGGTAATAATGAATGAATAAACGATGGCTTGTGTCACCGCTAAAATCACAACATGTGATTTACATCGTAATTAAAACGGAGCTCGAATAACACATCAAAAAGCCGATGTTTTTACAAGTGGCAATGCCAACATGAAATCACCATTATTGGCCGTGACATCACATTTGTAAAGAGCTGTGACCAAAAGCCCTCTCAATGCTCAGGAGAGACTCGCAAGCCAGTAATCAGGCTTGCACAGTGGCCTCCTCTCCCTAAGCCGGTCCCTGTAATAAACACAGCGACGCGACGTTTCACTTTGCTTGCCGTGCGGCCCGTTGGGACGCTTCATCATCGCTCCTGGCGCGTCGACAACTTACAGAAAGCAGCTGGCCGCTTTGGGCACGAGGGGAGCGATACTGGCAGTGGCCCTGGGAAGGAATGCAGAGGTTGCTTCTCAGCCACGAGCACAGACATCAAACGCCTTTCGTAACCTTGATCGACAATGAAGTGTGGGGGAAAACGCACGCGCCGCGAGCACGCGGGCACGCGGTGCCAGCGCCGGGCAGCCAGCAAAAGTGCCAGCGAAGTGCCAGCGAAGTGCCCCTCCGCGGCAAAGGTGAGATCAAAGCGCGCCAGTGTGAACGATGGCGCAACGCTCTCTCCGCCCGGGGAGCTGCCGCCGATGGGGAAATGCCACGGCCGCACTCGCTCGGATTTGGCCTCCGAACCTCGAGCCGACGATGGAGGATTTCCAAGCCACGGCTAACATCAGGGGCAAGAATAAATCTGAACTGCTCCGTGGCCTCTCTCCCAATGTCACCAAACTTCGCTGGCCAGCACGATGAAGTACGATAAAGCATTCCCATCGATTCACATCGAACGGCGGGGCCTTTTGGCACTGGAGTGACAGAGGTCTGTTAACTATTATGTTTGTTCTATTTGATTTATATAAAGCGCATAAAACTTGAGTATGCGTGCCCTGGGATACTACAAATGTAGAAACGTTTCCCTTCAGAGGGATCAGTAGGTTTTTTTTCGGATTAATTCGGAAACTTGCTTGTTGAACAGAAGACCCAACTGATAGGGTGTATTTTAAAAGTGATTTATGCGCCGTACTGTTTGCACGACTATTTATTCCCAAACTGCGCTTGGGAATATTTCAGAAAAGAATGCTACGTACAATGTTAAAACCCGCATACTAAAGTTCACAACGACGTAACACCACGGCGAAACGTCCAGCCTCGAATTCGGAAAGATGTTTGACAGCATCAGCCACTGTGTATGCTTTCCGAAAAGCCGAAGAGGGCTTTTAGCGAGAGACAAAAAAGCTTCTTGCTATTGCCTTTTGTCGAGACGCGGATGGGTGCACTCAAAGCCGTCTGCGAAGCTGGCTCGATGTTGCCTTTCAACTCGCAATCGGCAGAGGGCACGTGGGCAACCTCTCGATGATCGAGTGCCCGCGCCGTCGTCTGTCCGCTGCAGCCCAGCAGGGCAACACATACCACCGTTGGCATCTGCTACAATCAGGCGCGTCGCAGCCGCGGGTGTTACGGGTGTCGCGACACCCGCACTTTCACAGAAACATGATTCCATCCCCCCCCACCCTTTTTCCTGAGGTAGTCTCATATCTATGGGTAGTCTGATGAAATGAAACTGAGTTCCCAACACATGAAAACCTATTGGTCAAGTTAGATTGATTGAACGGCCATCCAGCAAATCACAGCCATTTGACCAACCCACTAGGCCAGGGTGGGAAGAGTAAACAGTTGAAGTACGGTACGTTCGGGGGCCCAAAGGCAGGGGGTTGCGGTGCTCATGTCCCACCCCTAGAACCCCCACACTTTTAAAATCGCTTCTCCACCCCTGGCTGCAACTGTACTTATGTTGGTTTTCATGACTCGATTCATGATGGTTGCTCTTCAGGGCTGTTCTTTCAGGATATCCGTGTCGAGCGATCTGTCGCTCGCGACGTTTCGCCTCCCACATTGGAAGCAGAATCAAGCGTGGTGTTCAGGCGTGATGGGGTGCACTCATTACAGGATCAGATGCTACGCGGTCAGTTTTGGAAAGCGCCATGAGATTGATTGAAGTGGCATGAAACAGGGATTCTCAACTGGAGCGGCATGGTGGCTCCGACCTCACAGCAAGGGCCCGGGTTCAATCCCTGGCTAGGGTGCCTTTCTTTGTGGAGTTTGCATGTTCTCCCCGTGCCTCCGTGGGTTTTTGCCAGGTACTCCGGTTGAGCTCCCAAAGTCTAAAGACACGCTGCTTACGTTAATTTTGTTGACCAGCTTTCCCCCACGGTGCCCTGTAAAGGACTGGCGTTCTATCCTGGGCATAGCCCTGCCGTGCACCCTGGATCTGCCGAGATAGGCTCTGGCTCACTTTGACCCTGTACAGGAATAAGCGGTTACTGGTAATGAATGAATGAAAACATTTTCAACCGCAGTTACAAAAAAGTTCCATCGGCAACAAATGTTTCTGTTGACCTTGCCAGAAATATGGTAAAGAAGAAAATGTACAAATGCTTTTCCTGTTTATAAATCGCACTCGTGAAAACAAAAGACAAATGTAAATATTAATGAAAGTTTGTGTGTTTGTGTTTGATACATATATTATTTTTGTAAATCCACAAATGCTGCCTGGCTTTAACCCGGCATGAAAGCACATTGGTGTATTTCATTTAGCGTGTTGTACTTTGCTATCGATTTAATGTTCTGCCGAGCTGCACGGCATGTTGTTCTCTGGAACATCACAGCCACAAAAACCAGACAAGAAGTTTTGACTTTCCTATTACGCAAAATGTTAACCGTGAAAGTGACCCTTAAAAATCCAATTGCTCATTCACGAGCCTCCGTAGCCTTGTGGAATTCCTTTAATTGCAACACTAACCCGAGCAGCGCCATAGCTTTACCCCGTCTCTAACTTTCACAGTGTGGGCTAGAATAAGGTATGGCCTTATGAGCGCGGGGCCTACGGATTCCACAAGGGCCGGTGAGCCTTGTTGACCAGCAATTACGTCTGAAAAGCGCGTTTGTTTTGGTGGCGTCACTCGTTTCATTGCGGGCTCCCGACTCATTATTCACCCGCCACTGAAAAATGAGCTTCATGGGTTTCATAAAAAAAATATTTTTTTGCATTTCAATAAACACTAGCGGGCTTTGTGAAGCGTAAAAAATCCATGTGCGGCACTTTGTAATTACCAAGAGTTGAGGTGCTTAAGATGTTGATTAAACACGAGCCTAAAGCGCATGTCACAACAATGTTGCTTTTCTACAGGGATAGAGCCAGTAAAAAAAAAGAAGCTGGAAGCAACCGTTGGGCAGTTTTCCAGGGACGAGGAGCGATATAGTCAGGACAATTAAACGAGGCAAGCATGTCTTTAGACGGTGGGAGGAAAACGGAGTAGCCGGCGAAAACCCACGCGGACACGGGGAGAACAGGCAAACTCAACACAGAAAGGCACCCGAGCCGGGAATCAAACCTAGACGATTCCTGCTGTAAGGCATCAGCGCTACTCACCACGCCACCGTAGCTCCTCTGTCTCTACACGAGCCAATTACCAGCAAAATCCCACCGAACGTTTGTCTCTGGCCCATGTATTCGAGACGAGACTAAGTGCAGGCTGTTCTGATGAGTGAGTCGTGCGACGCTAAATAAGTTGTCAGCATGGTCTCCAACAATCCCCATGTATGATTTACTGACCGTCACACCGGTCAAGCTGCTGTCCTGCACTGGTTATCACACAAGACTTTTGATCCACAGGTGGCCAGTTGATTTTAAACAATGCGACAGGAATGTAACAAAATGAATGATCCTTCCACCGTGGTGGAGGGGGAGGGTGAAACGTCGCGAGGGAGAGAAGGAGATCGCTCGACACGGCTATCCCGGAAAGGAGAGCTCTGAAGAGCAACCATCATGAATCGAGCCGTGAAAACCCACATCAGTCAAGTTTCCTAAATTCCACCCCGCGGCCCCCTCCCCGGGTCTGTCAACTCCAGCGGTCTCGGTACACCGCAGTTAGTCAATCCACAGGTCGTTTGTGGTGGGGTTAAATGTGGGTACTGTACGTCCAAAGATATGCTGCTGCATATGTTAATTGGGCTGATTAAATTGCCCTGTGATGGACCGGCATCCAATCATGAGTATTGCCCAAGTGATCTACTAACTTGCTTACTCTTGCCCGCTGGACAACTGTTAAAAGAACTACACAGCTCAACGGGTTCCTTCCAGCTTAAATACCAACCGACTGACTGACCTCTTCCGAGACGTACAGCCAGCGTGTAAAACTGTTTCAAAATAAACTCTAAAGGGGCTGTCTCGAGCACTCGCCAGTGGAAACTCTTCCGACAACAGGAGTGCGAGCAAGACGTTGCAGGGTTGCTCCTTCATCTGGACTAGCAAGCCGTTCCCTCCTGGACAAAAACGTAGACGAATTGCCTACTCTCCCCCCGAGGCGTCTCTCACTGGCTCGCACAGCGGCGACGCTTACGTCCAAATTATAAATTTTATGAGTGTCTGTTGCTTATTTATTTGCTTGTTTTTCTTCATGGACTTCCTTTCGGGTGCGTTCCTTCCTTTGGCTGCCATTCCATCATTAGTCTTGGCCAGCGGCCATCGTCTCAGCTAGGGATGTGCCCTGCCCAAAGCCCACTTATTTTCCTTAAACGTCAACTTGATGTCCTTTAACTTGCGCAGTAACCACGTGATCCTCTTCCTGCCTCTAAGTGCCCCAAGGTCTATCACACCCTAAACAAAGTCAACGATAAGGGTCCCCCGTATTGCCTTTACAGTCTAGGGTCAAGTGCGGTTAGCGAGCACCAGTACATCCTTAAATTATTATCTGGTGCAGTGTGTAAAAACATCGCCACTAGAGAGACAAACGCGGCCGGGCGTGGTGCTGGCAACTCACCCGCTCGTGTGCCGTGCTGGCCTTCATAGGTGCTCGCACAGCTAAGACATACCCATACATTTCCGACAACTACACTTACCGTGGCAAAGTGTGTGTTTTACGATGCATATTTATAAATTTCAGTTAATCGCAAATAATTGTAATTGCATTGACAGTAAGTGGCCTCTATTAAACATGATGCATTATACATTTCGTGCGTACCACGTAACAAAACATAACTAAATTATGCAAAGTTATGTACCGTGACTTAGCATACATTTTCAACTATCGACGGATTAGTCACACATTGAAACATAATCTAAATGCTAAATAATCTATAAATTATACATCGAGGAAGTCCGCTATTATAATGCTAAAGAGGGCCCTTTTATGTGTAATACTAGTGCGATGAATAATCCACAGACCAAACACCACACTTAACAAACATAACCTGCAGATACACCACTCTTCCAGGCATGATTTCCTCCGAGGACAGCTTAAACATTTTCTAAAGAGCTTTTATATATATACATGAAAATAATAATATTATTGTATCAGCAATCCACAATTTTGTTCTTCAAGATTGCCACTTCAAATGGATTCATCATCATGATCGTCAATCCACTGGTTACATCCGCGCCTCACAGAAAGAAAGGCCTGCATGACGCGGTTGTGTGTTTAGTTTGTGTGTTCTCCCCCTGTTTTGCGTGGGTTTCCTCCGGGTTCTCCGGTTTCCTCGCACAACTAAAACAAAATTCATCAATTAATTAATTGGCCGATAACATCGTAATATATAGGACGCAATGTCTGGCGGGTTGGCATCGGTTAACCGCCTGGCTGACTCCCACCCTCTATGCAGTTTCCTCTGAGTCGTTCTCTCTGTGAACGAATAATAATATTTTAAAAATTATTTAACATTTATAACGCGCACATATTCATTCAACGTCGAAGGTATTCATTCGACGAGAAAAGACTCAGAGGCGCGAGGAAAGCGCAGAGAAGCGGAGGAGGAAGCCAGGCGGTTTGCCGGCGCCATTGAAAGCATACTTGGCACGACGTATTTTTTAAATGTTTGGATTTTAGATTTAGATTTATGAGAGTATCACAGGATGATGAACAGTTCAGAAAGCTTTCGTTTAATCCAGCAGTGGATTGACCATGGCGGCCGCTAACGGTGGCGCACGGTGGCGCAGTGAATAGCCCTTCTGCCTCACAGCAAGAAGCCCTCGGGTTCGATTCCTGGCTCGGGTACCTTTCTGTGTTGAGTTTGCATGTTTTCCCCATGCTTACGTGGGTTTTCGCCGGGTACTCCGATTTCCTCCCACAGTCCAAATAAATGCTGCCTAGATTAGTTGTCCCGACTAAATTGCCCGCGGTGCCCTCAGATGTTATCGTTTTCTTACGCCTCCTTGCTGAACAACTATTATAAGCAGCTACATAGCTCAACAGCTCCTTCCAGCTTAAATGAAAACATTGCCCGACTGACTACAATATCGCTCTGATGACCTCATTGGAAATACACCACACTTTTGCAGAAGCATCGACACTGGCAACTGTTATGGTCGACGCTCAAAAGCCATGACTCAAGTCGAGCTCCATCCATCCATTGTCACAAACCGCTTAATCATGCACAGGGTCGCGGTGAGCCGGAGCCTATCCCAGCAGACATAAGGCGCAAGGCAGGGCCATACCCAGGATGGGACGCCAGTCCATCACAGGGCACCGGGGGCAATTTAGTCGAGCTCGTGCATTTATAATAAATGCTGTTTGTCGCACGGGCAATAGAATAGGCAGCACGTTCTAAACCTTTCCTGCAACAATAACAACATCATGGAAAAACGCTCGTGTGTTCAGTGTTGTCCACGGCACAAAAGAGATTGTGCACGTATCTTACAATGAACCATCTGCCTAAAAAAACAACTCACACAATGGAATCCATACCGCGTCTGCCAAGTATGTGCTGTGGAGTGATGGTATTAGTGTACGATGGTATGATGGTGATGATAGTAACTACCCTGTGGTTTCATGAAAAGCGGAACTTTACGTATCGGCTCTTTCGGGATAGCCGTGTCGAGTGTTCCTTCTCTCTCCTTCGCGAGGTTTCACCTCCCACGTTGGAGGCGTCGTCAGGCGTGTTGTTTGAAACGCCTTAAGCGTGGGAGGTTAAATGTCGCAACAGGAGAGAGAAGGAACGCTCAGTGAGCATGCTATCCCGAATGATGAGCTACACCTCTACTATGAGCGCAACCACCTACATGCCAACCCAGCGAAGACTCAAGTCTGCTCTTTCCATCTCAGGAATCGTGAAGCCAACCGACCTCTTAACATCAAATGGTCTGGAACACCACTTGAGCACCGTAAGCACCCTGTCTACCTTGGAGTAACCCTGGACCGCACTCTCTCCTTTAAGGAGCACGTCAAAAACACCAAATTGAAAGTCGGTTCCCGAAACAACATCCTACGAAAACTGGTCAACTCCAAATGGGGAGCCACAGCACACACATTAAGATCTACTGCTCTGGCCTTGTGCTATTCCTCTGCAGAGTATGCATGTCCTGTCTGGGAGAGGTCAACCCATGCCAAGAAACTTGACCCGGCATTGAACAACACCTGCCGCCTGATCACTGGCTGCTGAAACCCACACACACAAACAACCTGGAAGCATCATCAGGGATGGAAAACGTTGAGAGGGAGCGAGAGAGAGAACGCTCCACACAGCAATAAGGTTCCCGGTTTGAATCCCGACTCGGGTGCCTTTCTGCACGGAGTTTGCACGTTCTCCCCTTGTCCGCGTGTGGGTTTCTCCGCGGGCCACTCCGGTTTCCTCCCACAGTCCAAAGACACGCTGCTGCTGCATAGGTACATTGGCTTGCTGACTAAATTACTCCCGACGCCTTAATACGGACTGGCGTCCAATCCTGCGTATTGCCCTGCGTTGCGCCCTGTGTCTGCTGGGACAGGCTCTGGTTCACCGCAACCCTGCACAGGATTGTGCGGTTTCTGACAATAAACGAATGAACGAATCACAACGTTGCTCGCGAAAGTCCACGCGTTAAACGCTTCGCCGCGTGTAGTTTATTGCGTTATTTTCTGCCGACCATTCTGAGTCCGTGCCTGGTGGATTGTGAGTTTCGCTGGCTGCTCTGCTGCGCCTCTGTCCCGCAGAGAGGTCCTGCCGGCTCTCGGGCATCTTCGCCGCATTAACGCAGAGCCCCCCCTCTGAAGGTAGCCGACGGCTAAAGCGAATCTGAATAATATTGAAATTCTAAAGCGAAACACGTGTTGGCAGATCAGCGGTTGAGACACATCTCGCACACGGTTCGCAGAGGTGCACTTGAAAACACGGCGAGTTGCAAAGATGCAAGTCCGCCCAAACTAAATTGGCGTACTGACTACATTTCCCCAGGCGCCCTGCGATGGACTGGCGTCCCATCCTCGGTGTTCCCCTGCCTTGCGCCCTGTGTTTGCCGGGATAGGCTCCGGCTCACCGCGACCCTGTACAGGATTAAGCGGTTTCTAAAAATGGATGGATGGATGTCCGCCCAAACATAAGTAAAACATTAATGAAGGTTTTCACGGCTCGACCCGCGACGGTTGCTCGTTGCAGCTGTTCTTTCGGGATAGCCGTGTCGAGCGATCTACGTCTTACCCTTGCCGACGTATCACCTCCCACGTTGGAGGCATCATCGGGGAGAGATGGAGATCGCTCGACACAGCTATCCCGAAAGAACAGCTCTGAAGAGCAACCCACAATCCTAAAACACTCAATGCTGCGCCACAAGTAATTGTGCAAAACAAACGAATTCAAGTAAATTATGTGCGCTCTTCCCCCTTTGATGCCAGCGCCGCTGCATCTGCTGTCAGAGATAAATGTATTAGCGCAAAGCCGGCTTTACAAGTCGGTGCCATGAATACTAAATGAAAGATGTTGCCAAATTCATATTTTACGATGCAAGCGCTGTGTTTGTCTATGCGTTGGATATCGTTTAAAACGATGCGCAGGCCAGCGTATCTCACTCTTTGCGCTGCAATCCACGCGCACGATAAACGCTTCAAACGTAGCACGTGTAAACATATCCATCCATCCATTGTCAGAAACCGCCTAATCCTGTACAGGGTCGCGGTGAGCCGGAGCCTATCCCGGCAGGGACAGGGCGCAAGACAGTGATAAACCCAGGGTGGGACTCTAGTCCACCACATGGCACCGAGGGTAATTTAGTCCGCAGGCCAAATTAATCTATGCAGCAGCATGTCTTTTGGACTGTGGGAGGAAACCGGAATGCCCGTCGAAATCCCACGCAGACACGGGGAGAACATGCAAACTCAACGCAGACGGGCACCCGAGACGGGATTCGAACCCGGGTATTCTTGCTGTGAGGTGACAGCGCTACTCACCGCGCAACCTCCACCGCTTGTTAAGATAGTCACGTGTCGATTGCTTTTGTTTATTTATTTCGGGGGTAAAGACGTAAATATAATTTCCTGCCCTTTGGTCAGCCCACCAGTCCATCAGGGCCTCCCCAAGCCACGGTTAGGTCATGGGGGTCATGGGGGGTTATGTAACAAGACGTCAGCACGCTGGCCAGTGGTGGGTTGCTTAAGGCAGGAAGACTTAGAAGTGGGATTACAGTAATTGGAAACACACAAGTCCCGTGGAGTGGATTATGAATTTGTGTTTTGGTCACGTGGAAGTACGGCTGCCATTCTCACACACGAGGCGCCCACACTGGTCAACTAACAGGAATTAATGATCCATCAATAGGCGTCTATAGCCAGCAATGACAACCAGGCAATTAACATATTCTGTGGGTGATTGCTTTTCAAAAGCTGTTCTTTCGGGATAGCCGTGTCGAGCGCTCTCTCTCTCTCTCGTGACGTTTCAACTCCCATTAAGTGCACTTAGCCACACACTCAACGCCTGAAGATGCCTCCAACGTTGGAGCCGAAACGTCGCGAGGGGGAGAGCGCTCGATACGGCTATCCCGAAAGAACAGCTTTGAAAAGCAACCACCATCAATCGAGCCGTGAAAACCTACAATCAATACATATCTACGGATACATTTTTTCCAGTACACAGATGATGTAAACAAGAAAAGGTTTTATCCTTTCTGGAAATAATACAAGTTTCAAGTTTGCAAAAATTAATACATTGTCAAATCATTGTGTTTGCATGTTTTTCCACAAGCATGTGTGTTTTTTTGCAAACTTTACGCTTTGTGAAAGGCGTCTATTTGGTGTTTTAAGGTCTTAACACTTGTATTATTGCCAGAAAAGCTAACTGCCATTCTCCAGCAATTCCTTATTTAAAACTTTGTATTTGCAAAAGTGAGACCAAAAAATACTTTTTTTATCGTCGATATACTTGCTCATCGTTGTACTGCTTTCAGTTCTCGAGTTGAATAAATAATTAGCTGTACGACAACAGCTGAGCCAGAGCATTAGTTGGGGGAGAATAGGGTACGAGAGTGCTGACGATGTGAGGATTTTCTCGGACGCAACCTCCCAATGACCGTGTGGCCTGGCAAGCCAGTGGTTACATCACGGTGCCAGGCGGGTGTATCTGCTGATGTGGACAGAGATTGGAAGACTGGAATGGCAAAAAGCATTCATCAAAACACCCGCACAGCATTAGACGGCGGGCCAAAGTGAAAGGACGCATACGAACTCTTGAATTAGTAGTAGCGCGGGGCAGTGAAAGCAATGCTCCCTAATGCATTGTACCCGGAGGGGTATTGTTTGTTGTGATACTGCCATGCAGCAATGGGGAGCACACTTGACTTGTAATTTGATAGCGGTGGCGCGGTGAGTATCGCTGCCGCCTCTCAGCAAGAAGCGTCCGAGTTCAGTTCCCGCCTTGGGTACCTTTCTGTGTGGAGTTTGCATGTTCTGTCCGTGTCGGTGTGGGGTTTCGCCCGGGTACTCCGGTTTCCTACCACAGTCCAAAGACATGCTGCTGCCTAGGTTAATTGTCCTGAATAAATTGCCCCCCGGTGCCCTGAGATGTTGGCACGTGCTCACCCTTCTCCGCTGGACAACTGTTAAAAATAGCTACATAGCGCAACGGTTCCTTCGAGCGTAAAATAAAACAAAATGGCAGTTGATGTAGGTTTTCACGGCTCGATGTGTGAGAATTGCTCTTAAGTGCTGCTCTTCCGCGATAGGCATGTCGAGCGTTCCTCCTCTCCGCTTTGCGACGTTTCGCCTCCCACGTTGGAGAAGCTTGATGATGCCTCCGACGTGTAAGGAGAGAGAAGAAGAATGGAGATCGGAAGAATGGAGAGAGGAAGAATGCTCGACACGGCTATCTCGAAAGACCAGCTCTTAAGAGCAAGACATCTGGCCAGCTTGGAAGAGTAGGCCAATCACCCTCCATGGAGGGGCTCTCCAGGGGGGTAATAATAATAATCATAGCATTTTATCGAGCGCCTTTCACCCGAGGGTCACAAAGCGCTGCACAAGGGCCGCGGAGAGAACGGCATGTCAACAACGACAGAAAAAAAAGAACTTATAAAAACCAAAGCAATAAAATGTTTTATGATTATACATCGAGGGGTGAAAACCTACATTAGCACAGAGCGTAAGACAGTTGTGTGGATTGTGGCTTGACTACCTGAGCTCGTTTGAAAGTATTTAAAGCTATCGGTATCTAAAGATTTACTTGTCCGTCCATCCATCGATTTTCTAAACCGCTTGTCCTGGTGAGGGTCGCGGTGGCAGCAGGATTTACTTGTTTGAACCAAATTGCTGGAATAAATGGGGACTCCGCCTCAAACGAGTGCCTGGAGTGATGTGTAAAAATCACCAGTAGGGAGACAAAGGCGGCCGTGCGCGGTGCTAGAAACCGCTTAATCCTGTACAGGGTTGCGGTGAGTCGGAGCCTATCCCGGCAGACACAGGGCGCATGAGGGGGGGACAAGGGGGGGCACGATGAGGGGGAATGATTTACAAGGAGGACAAATATGAAACTAAACCTAAAAATAGGACTATAATTTAGCGGGGTGAATTAGAGATATTTTTTTGCGATAGCATGAAAAAACATTTAAAGCCTTTTTTGAGAAACTTTCTGCCAAATACATTCAATGATGTACGATTTTAGCGAGGCATAAAATAACATGGCATGCTATCGTCAGAGTTGTTTGGCCGAGCACATTAAGGCAGAAAATTGAATGCTTCCTTTATGAGACCATATTAGACATTGAAAATTGAATGCTTCCTTTATGAGACCATATTATACATTGCAATACATCTGAGTGCCAACACTTTAATTAACGAGTGTATTAATCATTTTGTTTCGTGTTCAAAGAGGCCCCATAGTGTGTAAGTAGAGGTTTTTTTGTTTTCCAATCTAGCAATCCAACAGTATTTGTTTATCAAACATGACTACTTATCAGACTAAGAAATGTTAAAAACAGCCGAGAGTTTGCTTGCTTAAACAAATCCTACTTGTGGATATTGGTCTGGAAAGTCAGCAGGCTGATGTAGCAAATAAGATTTTGTTTAATTTTAACATAAAGGCTTTCGTGAGCAATAGTATCCACAATAAAAAGCGCTTTTGGGTTGGGTCACGGAGCTAGGAGGCCGCAGGCCCAACGTAAAGGCCAGTTCATCTAATCCTATGAGAAGGTTTGGGATAAAATAAGGCGTGATGGATGTTGTGGGCAGCCCAAAATAATTCCCAGAACAGTGTTCCAGACCATTGCGCTGTGATTAATACTGCTTACACAAAGTACAGGCTGTGCATAAATTGCCTGACTAATTTTAAAGATTAATTACTTAAAAAAATATGACACAGTCCACTCAAGGTTTTCATGGCTCGATGTGTCTCCCAACATATCGGGAGGAGTCACATTCCTCATCGCATCGGTTGTGGAATTCTACTGAGACAAGAGCAAAGCGTTACGAGTTGTTCGTCAAGTTACATAAAAACCGGAGTGCCCTAGCTAATAGGTTGTTTCAATAATTCGACCCATCCATCTATTTTCTAAACCGCTTGTCCTGATGTGGGTCGCGGTGGCAGCCGTCCAAGGAGGGTGGACCAGACATCCGTTTCCTCAGCAACAGATTCCAACTCTTCCTGAGGGATTACCAGGCGGACACGTCAACACGGCGCTTGTGCCAGGCCAGGTGCACCTCAAGGCCATCGCGTGTTTGTTGTGTCGCAGGAGGAACACTCGACGCGACTATCCCGTAAGAGCAGCTCTTAGGAGCAATTTTATAATGGCCCGTAGGCATAGCGCACGCATGCACGTGTGCTATGAAAATTGTCAATTGAGCACGTGTCTTATTTGAATGAAAATTACGTAACGCTTTCATCATTATGGTTACTTTACAAAGCTCTAAACTAAATGAAAAAAGTCGTCATTTTGGATGAATAAGCAGCCACATAAAATCGAGTACATGAGAGAAAATCTGATTTCTTTTCAACTACGATCATACAACTGTTAATTGCTTTTCTTCAAAGCTGTTAATTCACCAAAGGGAGCCATACTTTGATACAATTGCAAAAAAAACTGCGACACGTCGAACCAGCGGCGGTACAGACATTGTTTAAAAGAGAAGCCCGTCGCAAATCAATCTCGCTTGCAAGTCCTTACGGAACTGACGGTTCAAACCGTCATCGCTGTATCAAAGTGCCATGCGGATGAAACGCCCAGGAAGATGCAACGCTTGCCAAGGTGGATACAATCACATTCTCCGGATGTCTTGCAAAATATTGTGCAAGGTGTTGTTTTGTTATTGTTTCAAGGTTATATTTACTGAGATGTTTTACATAATTCAACGAACTTGTTTTCCCTAATTGTTTACTTGTATGTTGAGGTTTTTTATATTTTATTTTATTTTGAAGTGTGTTTATGAAACTTCCGTGATGACGACATCATGGGTTTGAAAATTGCCCTCCATAGCTGTTCTTTAAGGATACATCGAGCCGTGCAAACCGACATCAGTACATAACGGATAGTGTTTTCACACTTAGATAACCCGGGTTTGAATCCCGACTCGGGTGCCTTTCTGTGTGGAGTTTGCATGTTTTCCCCGCTTTCCTGCAGAGGCTAATAGGCCTGCATCCACTAGGTTTCTCGGGTCACAGTGGTGTCACGCGTGATCACAGCAGCGGTTTCTGTTGTGTACAACGTTTTACACCTGCAGGCCCATTGGCCTACTTGGGTATGGTCTCCGGGCGGCACGGTGGCGTAGTGGGTAGCGCTGCCGCCTCACAGCAAGAAGGTCCCGAGTTCGAATCCCCGGCTCGGGGGCCTTTCTGTGTGGAGTTTGCATGTTCTCCCCGTGTCTGCGTGGGTTTTCTCCGGGCACTCTGGTTTCCTCCCACCGTCCGAAGACATGCTGCCAGGTTAATTGGCCTACTAAATTGCCCCAGATGCCCTGCGATGGACTGGCGTCCCATCATGGGCATAGCCCTGCCTTGCGCACTGTGTCTGCCGGGACAGGCTCCGGCTAACCGCGACCCTGTATAGGATTACGCGGTTTCTGATAATGGATAGATGGATGGTATGGTCTCCATGCTTGCACCCCTTATTAAGAAATGCATAATAACAATAATAGCATTTATATAGCGCCTTTCACCCGAGGGTCACAAAGCGCTGCACAAGGCTACATGATATAATACACGTATAATACAATGAATACAAACAGTTGGCATGTATTGCATCCCCCAGGGCTGCGTGCCTCGTCCCCCCCCCCAGGTTAAGAACACCTGCGTGAGAGCAACAGGTTCTCTTCGTCTGTATACAATGTTTACATTTCCCATTCGTTTGACTTATCTCATCCCTGAGATAAGTCTTCGCAATCAGGGATTCTCAACGTTTTGCACCTCAAGGCACACTTGGGCATGTTCTCCACGGACCGCTAGGTGGGCAGGTGTACACGTTTCCCTTTGCGTGTTCTCTCGACTCGCAGCATCTGCAGCCCCTAACAACATCTCGAGAAGAAACCAGACTCCATCTCTGGAGGGAAAAGCTTGAGAGTGACCCTCCTCCAACTGGCATGGAATCCCCCCTACTGAAGACCTCCCTCCTGGCTCAGAAGCACCAAGGATTCAGTGGAAGACACTCAACCGCCTGAGAACTAGAACGGGACGATCAAAAGCTACTTTTGTCAGATGGGGCTACAAGACTGGCCCAACCACTTGTGAATGTGGAGAAGCAGACCGTACTATGGAGCACTGCCTTGTCTGCGCTCTACTACCCAACCTCGGCAGCTCAAAAGACCCTGCAGAGTTCAATAAAGATGCAAAGAACTGTGTAAAGAAATGGGAAACTGTCAAATAACCATTACGCTTCGAAGAATGAAAAAGAAGAGGAAGAAGCATTTAACCTTGGCCCACCATCAACTCATTAAAAAAATGTTGTTCGTTTGGCTTTTATTTATTTTTTTATTGTTGACATGCCGTTCTCTTCGCGGCTCTTGTGCAGCGCTTTGTGACCCTCGGGTGAAAGGCGCTATCTAAAACGCTATTATTATTATCACACCGCCGGGAGTAAAAACGTCCACGGCGCAGGTGTCGCGGGGTCAGCTGCTCGCAAAGCCGGCACGTGCGTCTCGCTGTTTACAACATGGGACTAAAAAAAACCCCGTGACTCAAGCGCCAACTCTCAGGACCCATTGTTTCTCCTCGACCCCCAAGGCCCCAAACCTCGATGACTCCGCTCGAATCGCGGCACAAGACTTGTGAAGCCGCTCGGCAGCCAGGGCTCGGTCCTGGTCCGCTGGGACGCCGCTAAAGAGCCGGGTTTCCGCCACTCTACAGCTCACGTTGGCACGTCTGTGTTTTCCAAACACGAGCGCGCTGCAAGTGGGAACCTGCGGCGCACAGCCCACAATAATAATAACAACAACAACGCCTCGCTGTGAAGGTTGAGAGACGTGGCCAGTTTCCTCTCCTCCAGTCGCGCCCTTGAACTCGCGCGGTTTTTTGTTTTTACTTTAGCGACGTCGTGTTTGTGACGCGAGCGGCAAGACGCCAGTCTGGGTTCGATTCCAGGCTCAGGTGATTTTCTTTGGTGAGTTTGTATGTTCTCCTCGTGTCCGCGTGGGGTTTTCCGCTGGGTACTTCGGTTTCCTCCCACCGACCTGCCCAGGTTAATTGGCCTGCTGACTAATTTTTGTCTGCGGTGTCCTGCGATGGACTGGCGTCCCATCCGCTGTAGAGCCCTGCCTTGTGTGTATTTTGTACTTTTTTTATTTGAAAAATGTGTACAATGCTATGTGTTAACGGTTTTTTTTGTCGGTCGATTTAAATTTGGTAATATAATGAATCTTGCGTATATTTTTAATTGTCAGCAATTCGCATGTTTGTTGTGTCGCAGGGTATTTTCCTGCTGTAATAATGAACATCAAACATTGTGCCCTGCGTCTGCCAGGATAGGCTCCGTTCCCCACCCAGCACCCCTGTA
>JAZEWU010000007.1:3855539-3873557 GCA_036362915.1 Geotria australis | reverse complement strand
ATGTGTACAATGCTATGTGTAAACGGTTTTTTTTGTCGGTCGATTTAAATTTGGTAATATAATGAATCTTGTGTATATTTTAAATTGTCAGCAATTCGCATATTTGTTGTGTCGCAGGAGTCCCGTTACAAGCTTGCAAGCTCACTGGGTATTTTCCTGCTGTAATAATGAACATCAAACATTGTGCCCTGCGTCTGCCAGGATAGGCTCCGTTCCCCACCCAGAACCCCTGTATAGGATTAAGCGCGTACTTATGATGGTAGATGTCGGGCTGCCCACTCAGTGTTGGTCATGGGTGTTGTTTGACCATACTTCTCCGTGCTGGTCACTGCTGCGGGTTTGTGAAATAGGGGCCGATAACAACGACAAACATTTCTATAGCGGTGACAGATGGCACTTAGCCATGGCCGCTAATATCACTCGCTACCCGCAACCTGGCAAATACACTCAGTTAGGGGAGACCTCAATTGACCCGAGTTAGACTCCTGGCCACAGATAACATAAGCGGAGAGTGATATGTGAAACGGGGTTTTGCATCCCCTCACCCCACCGCCAGGCGCGTCGCAGCCGCGGGTTTTGCAAGAAAAAATGGGGGGGATGGAATCATGTTTCTGTGAAAGTGCGGGTGTCGCAATACCCACGGCTGCGACGCGCCTGCCCACCGCCCTCCACAACACGCACTGACCCGGCGCGGTGAAGCATAGTTCACTCAAACCCTCACGGCTTGCTTTCATCCAGCAGTAGATTGAGCATGTACGGTCTTAAAGAGATACGGTTATGACCGTCTTTAACTACATCGCGTACAACCGCCTTTCTCAACCGGTGGGTCGCGACCCATCAGTGGGTTCGCGAGCGCCACCTAGTGGTCCGTGGAGACCAGACGCAAGTGGGACCTCGAGGCGCAGAAGGTTGAGAATCCCTGGTGCATTCCAGACACTCGGGATACAGCTGCCGCCTAGTGGCTCCGATCTCTGCTCAGTGGGAAAGTCGTGTGTGTGTAGTGTGTGTGTCCCACACATGTGGACAAGACCGCGATTTTCAGCAGAAATATTCACCAAGCAGTCTGACGGCGCCCTCTCTTGGTTCGTAATGAGATCGTCTTAGCATCGAGAGCGCAAAAATCAGATTTAACTGATGTAGGTTTTGAGCGGGCGCGGCACGGTGACGCTGCGAGTAAAGGTGCCCCCTCACAGCAAGAAGTCCCCAGTTTCGGATCCCGGCTCGGGTGCCTTTCTCCCGTGTCCGCTTAGTTTTTCGCCAGGTGCTGCGGTTTCCTCCCACAGCCGGCTGACTAAAATTTCTCCCGGTGTCATGTGATGGACTGGCGTCCCATCATGGGTATAGCCCTGCCCTTGCCCTCTGTGTCTGTCGGGATAGGCTCCGGCTCACCGCGACCCTGTGCACAGGATTAATCGGTTTCTGACGATGAATGGATGAACGTTAACGTGACATAGTCACAAGGTGGCAGTATTAGCCAGTTTACACCCTATACACGTGTCTAACATTGAGGTTTCGACGTCACCTTCATCAAAGGCTCTTTCGGGATAGCCGCGTCGAGCGCTCCCCCTCTCTCCTTCGCGACGTTTCGCCTCCCACGTTGGAGGCATCCTCAGGCGTTCTGAGAACCGAGTGAAGATAGTGTGCTGTGCTATTGGCAACATATATAGACGAAATATAGCAGAGCACACTCATCGTAACTCCTTCGCGGAACGCCTGAGGATGCCTCCATCGTGGGAGGCGAAACGTCGCGAAGGAGAGAGGGGGAGCGCTCGACGCTGCCATCTCGAAAGAACAGCTTTGAAAAGCAATGGTCATGAACACCAACAGCTCAGCGGGTTCTAACCTGGTAACATCAAGATAACTTACACAGGATGAAACCACTGAAGGATCAGGGCCTCCGCACGCCTCGTGAGGGTTAACTGGCCATACTTCATCATGCTGGTCTGTGCGGTTGGTGAAAATTAGGCTCAAGAGTCGGTGCATATGAGGGGTCAAGGTAGAAGCGTTCACGTCGCGATCCCTGTCAGGTAGTACTTGGTATTGCCTGCGAATTCTACCAAACACTTCGAAGCCAAGCTGAAAGACAACGATGTCCAGAAGCTAGCCATCGTGCTTCGAAGAATCGCAAAGAAGAAGAAGAAGGGTTAACAACGGATCTTTCTACATTGCCCTCTGCCGACTCCGTAGCCACACAGCAGCCGTCAACACCTGCTTACCGCAGTGTGGTCACACATCCCTGCACTATCACGGCTGAATCCTGCTTGGCTTCCCAGATCGGGTTTATTCCGGGCCGTTTAGCCGTCGGCCATATGTCATGTCAGATCCTTAAAGGCAATATGTATGCACAATAGACTACTGTGGTTGACTTCCAATCAATCAATGACATTTAAGCAGGAGAGAACCCAATTAGAGTCAATGGCTAATTATATAGAACAGTATTCTGAGTGTGCTTTCGGCGTCGTGAATTCGTGCATTCATCCATTGTCAGAAATCGCTCAATCCTGTAGAGGGTTACGGTGAGCCAGAGTCTATCCCGGCAGAAACAGGGCACAAGGCAGGGCTATACCCAGGATGGGACGCCAGTCAATCATAGGGCACCGGGGGCAATTTAGTCAGCAGGCCAATTAACCTACGCAACAGCATATCTTTGCACTGTGGGAGAAAACCGGAGTGCCCGGCGAGAACCCACGCGGACACGGGGGAGAGAACGTGCAAACTCCACACAGAAAGGCACCCGAGCCCCGTGTGTAATTCCAAGCGCGCCCCTATTCACGCGTCTTCGCTCGCTCTTTAGCTTTTGTTCCCCCAAGTCTTCGTCACCTCCTAATAAAGCGTGGCTCCTCAATGAATCACCCGTTTTCCACGTGCGATGCACTGGGTGCCAAGTTAAAGAAAAGCCACACACACACACAGGGATGAAAGCGGCCAAAGCCGCGCCACACTCGCGACATTTAATTAGCGGGGAGCGCGGGAACGTCGCGAGACCCATAATCAAACTCCACTGAATCATCGACTACGTCTCACAGGTGAGTGAGCAACACTGGGAGGTCGCCTGCGGGCTGTCACCTGGGCGTGTGTGTGCGCGTGGAGCCATCGCATGCCCAAGCAACTACTGTTTGGCCGGATAGAGAGGGGGCTTAAGGGGCGCGGCACGGGCTCGAGAAGAGATGGACTGATGCGGCACAGGAGGACCTGGAGCTGGGTGGAATTGCTGAAAACTGGTACCGGCGGTGTCGAGATCGACCTCTGTGGAGGAGGTTCGTGAAGGACGCTACTGGGCAGTTGGAGGGAGTCGACGTCCAGCAACAACGGAGGGCGGAGGAGCGACGCTCAAAACAGCGAGCCGAGCGGACAAAGCACAGCAAGTTGGCACAGTAGGGGAGCTCTCAGGTGGTGCATCTGCCAGTTATCTCGGTCAGGCAGCCCATGGCACCTGGGTCTGTCCTGTGACCTCCTGTCGGCGAGCCTACTCGCTAACGGCCCTTGACTCTACAGTCCGCTGGGGCTATATGGGGGAGCTTTATCTTTGCGGTATCATCCTTCCATCACCTGCGCGCGCACACGTGTGTGTGTGTGAAGACTTCAAACGAGCCGCAGGTTGACATCCCTCTACCCTCTCCTTCCACATCAAACGGCCCCTTAGCGGGATGTGTTGACACGCTTAATTGTGCGTGGGCTGTATCTAAATTAAACATTCGGGGTGGCTTTCTCTCTACCCCCCCCCCTTCCCCTCGTTCTCTCCCGATATCTCTCTTTGAATTGACCGCAATAAAAACGCGGCGATACGCACTGTATGTATATCGTTTGTTGTTCTGGCTCGAGATGGATCCACGTGGGTTTGTTGTTGTTGTGTTGTTTGACAGCGATCTGTAAGGCGCGCCACGTGTAACCGAGACAAATCAGGTTCAAATAAAACTTGGTTTGACCAGCGTCCCGGCATGCAGTGTCCTCGTGCGGATGACATTTATTTGTCCAGCGTGTGGCGCATCTCTAGCGGAACGCTGGACAGGTGCAACTACAGGCAGGCCCCGGCTTACGAACGTTTGAACGTTCGCCTTACAAACACTCGTACTTAAAAACGAGCTCACAATACGATGCTATTATTTGCAATATTAAGTATACTGCACGCAGTATACTGAATACAATTAACTCTTGTGTTCCGACTTTAGGGTACATTTTCTATACACATCTACAGCGGCGCAAATAATGTCAAATTTCTGAAAGCATCGAGAGCATGACTGATTATTAAGAGCAAGTCTCATACATCGAGTCGTATAAACATGCAAAAATACAAATTTGGTTAAAATATGACAACTTAAACAAGCCATTCTGCCGGATGTATAACACCTTATCATTGGAGGAACTGCAACACCATAAAGCCATGAACACATACAACTAAAGAGATTACGCATTGAGGGATAAAGTATTCTGCAGAATACTTGAAAACAAAGATTCCCCGTATAGCCGTAACATACTGTTGGGTCAAGTGTTGTCAGCGAGTAGCACCTATGAAGGCCAACACGGCACACGAGGGGGTGAGTGGCCAGCACCACGCCCGGCCGCCTTTGTCTCCCTATTGGTGATGTTGACACACCACACTAGGTATTCATTTTAGGCGGAGTAGACCTAGGGGAGGCCCAGCACCGGTTCAGAAAATCGTCAGTGGTGATGGCCGTGAGCAGGGAGCTACCGCTCCCGGCCTACTTGATTACACACATATATAAACCAGGCATGTGTTTGTACTTATACTATAATCTTTGCTAGCTTCATCGGAACACTTTAAAACGCACTTACGGCAGTTTTAAGTGTATCATTTTCCTACAGATGACCGCATGTTGAACCCCACAAGTCACTATTTTCATCCACTTAATCTGCTGCCTACTCGCAATAAAAGTCTGATGTTAGTTTCAAACGGCACACTAAAACACGTGTAAACAGCACTCGGCTGTATTGTGTAAAAAAATCCATCAGCATTTCATTTCATTATGCTCCTGATGTCTAAGATCACCATTTTCTAGATATACTGGAGCAAGTGTTTTTTTTTATGTATTTCCGCACTGAGGGTACCGAGCAATAATCCTTCATAAGCGCAAATGTTATCTGCACAACACCAAGGCTGGTATGTCTTATTTCAGCGCTACTTCCCACTTATTGATCACTCTTCCGAAACGTCAGAGAGCCAGCAGCAATATTCCCAAAAGGACATCAGGAAGGAATCAAGGTCGAAGCAGTCACGTCAGCAGAAGACATCAACAAGAGACGTCGGATGAACGCGTTATGCCACATCGACTCCAAAAAACTGTTTTCCAATCGGGTCCTACTATAGTAGGTTATTATTTTCCCGATATCCACAGCAAATGCACGCTTGTTTATATGGGTGTACGTGGGTAGGAAAGCAGAGCACCCGGAACAAAAATCGACGCGCGCGAGGGGGCAACACTTTATCCCCAAACACTTTGTTGCGTCGCAAGAATGCCGTAAAGAGCTTGCAAGCTCACCGGGTATATTTCTGCTGTAATAAAAAAACATGTATCTATGCACTTGCTGTACTGTCCTCTCCTGGCCCTCCAGGGTATTACGGGGTAGGTAGTCTCACAACACGCCTGTGTGTGTGTGTGATCCACCAACCCTCGCCGCTTGCACAGGGCTGCATGACAGCCCGCGTGCAGAGCCACCAACGCCCGCCAGGTTTGATTCTTAAACAATAATCGCGCCAACAGAAGGGGACACCTTCAGCATCTATAGGCGCCACGATTATAATAGTCCACGATATTGTTCAATCAGAGCTCGACAATTGAATCTCAAGCTGGCAAAGGAAGGAGGGTGGTTGTGGGGCTGTTACGCCCGCCGTTTCTCAACCGGTGGGTCGCGACCCATCAGTGGGTCGCGAGCGCCACCTAGTCGTCCGTAGAGACCAGACCCAAGTGGGCCAAGCCGGGCATCAAGGTGCAAAATGTTTAATCGTCGCGACACCACGTATAAAGAAGAGCAGGCGAGGAAGGGTTGCCACAAATTAAACGCGACTACTCTCAACACGCGTGCGTGGAAATCATTGATAAAACGTTTGGAATGTATAGACTCGGCTTTAACGCCCCACGGAGCCCGCACAGACTATTAACATATATGCCAGCAGCCACCGCGAGGCCGTGAACACGCAGACAAAGATCTCCCGCATAGAGTTTACAGACCGTAGGCGCAAAGCTGGAACGGCACGCGAGCGGGTGTGTGTGTATGGCCGGCATCACGCCCGGCCGCCTTTGACTCCCCTTACTGGCAATGTTTACACACCGCACTAGGTAATCATTTGAGGCTGAGTCGACCTAGGGGAAGCCCAGGACCGGTTCAGAAAATCATCACTCGTGTTGGCCGTGAGCAACGAACCGCTGAGCCACCACTCTGACACACACGGACAGACACACACACACGCGCGCGCAGAAAAGCGTGCGACAACCTCGTAGACACGAGCGCGGATTGAATGGAGCGCCTGCACCTACTCGAGACCCAGAGCTCCCGGCAGGTGGTCACAAGAGCGCCGCAGGGCCGGGACAAAACGCTCCTTTGTGGAACGAGCGGCTCAATGGGGATTTCTGCTAAACACTCTCCGGGAGCGGCGTGTGCCGTCAGCGGCTCGTTGTGAGAAGCGAGCGGACAACTGAAAGCCACGCGGGGAACACACACGATATTAAGTGTGAATCTGCAATACCCGCTATGGGTGTTTAATTGGCAGCGGTTGTTAAAGCTGGGGGGGTGGGGTGGGGGGTGCGTTGCGCATTGGGCGCAGTGAGTAGCGTTGCCGCCTTACAACAAGAAGATCCCAGATTCGTATCCCGGCTCGGGTGCCTTTCTGTGTGGAGTTTGGATGTTCGACCACCGCCCCCCCTTGCACGCGTGCGGTTTCGCCGGATACTACGGTTCACTCCCACAGTCCAAACACATGCTGCTGCTTAGGTTAATTGGCCGGCTGACTAAATTGCTTCCGGTATCCTGCGGTCAGATCCGAGGCATATCCGTGCCTTGCGCCCTGTGTCTGCCAGGATAGGCTCCGGGTCACCACGACCTGATATTACACCTAGAGCTCGTGGTTCAGTCTGTTTTTATTTAAGCTGACAACCCGTTGAGCTTTGTGGCTCTTTTAAAGATTTGTCCATCGGGGAGGGGTAAACACGTGATTCCGTCCGCGTGATCACTCGGTGGCGTGTTGAAAGATACGATACGATTATTTTGGATAATAAACCTTTCTTGTAGATTAGTGGTAGTGCCTTACGCCGACAATCCCCATTCCGAGCCAGCTTAATGCGCGATCAGGAAAACATGGAGTGAGAAAAGAAGCCCTTTCCTAGAGCAGTTACGGTGAATTATGAATGTTTAAATTATCGTGCGATGATACCACTCGGCATTTAATAATAGGTGAATAAAGTTCCTTTAGAATGACGTAAACAGTTTCCAGCTTAAATAAAACACTGACTGATTAGAGGAATCTAGGTATCTTGTAGTACTGTGTATCTTGCAGTATCTTGTAGTACTGTGTACGGTATTTACGGCGTTAGAATATATTATGTACATACCTGCAGGATTGTGAGATGACGAGGGCTTGGGGGAGATCTTCATCCAGCAGTGAATAGAACATGGCTAATCGTCCCTACACGATACTTGACAGAGTTTGCGATTTAGTGTGTCAATATTAGAATACTGAACGGTATGTACTTCATTTCAACACACATTGTGAATATAAAAATACTAGCAACAATAATGTAAAAGTTTGTTTTATTAAGACTACCTTAGAACAGAGCGATCTTTTACGAATTTGACGTTGCATGCAATAAGTCTTCGACAGATGGCGTGTCGGAGTTTCACTCACTTTATAGGTGAGCATCGCGCTTTACACAATAGGACCGTGATTAAAAAGTTTGATTAAAAAGATAAAGAAATGCATTGTTTTGGATTTCCACATGAATAGTTGCCATTCGTAAGTGAGTAATAAACAAGCCGTCACAAAGTGAAACGTGTACCAATGTATTGATGGAAATGAATGTGTAACACTGTTGAACCCGAGTGGGAAACTGCATCACGGGAAAGCCCATACGAGCATCATCAGTATCAGCTGCTGGTTCGTCCTGTAATATGGTCACGGTGAGCCGGAGCCTATCCCGGTAGACACAGGACCCAAGGCAGGGCTATAACCAGGATAGGACGCCAGTCCATCGAAGGACACCTCGGGCAATTCAGCCAATAGCAGGTCAATTAATAATAATAATAATTTTAAATTAACAACGCGCACATATTCATTCACTGCCGAAGGTACTTGACGAGAGAACGACTCAGAGGCGCGAGAAAAACCCAGAGAGGCGGAGGAAGCAGTCAGGCGATTTTGCCGGCGCCATATTGCCACACACCGCTTCCTATATATTAGGATGTTATCGGTCAATTAATTAACGATTATTTGTTTTAACTTGTGGGAGGAAACCGGAGAACCGGAGGAAACCCACGCAGAACGGGGGGAGAATACACAAACATCATAATATATAGGAAGCAGTGTGTTGCAATATGGCGCCGGCAAAACCGCCTGGCTGCCTCCTCCGCCTCTCTGCGCTTTCCTCGCTACGCCTCTGAGTCGTTCTCTCGTCGAATGAGTAACCTTCGTCAGTGAATGAATATGTGCGCGCCCTCAATGGTGGCGCCGCGTGGCCAGCGGCTTGACTTGGGCGCGTGCGTGTGGCCCCGTGTTTTTGGTGCAAAAAAGAAGGCACAACAAGAGACGGCAGGAAGAATCGGCGATTGTCTGCAGATTACAGAGGATAGGCCGCGCGGGCAGGTGATGTGGAGGACCTATTGCCGGAGAGCGTTGATGGATGTTTCGGTAAAGTGGCCACTTGGGAACCCACACAACTGAAAGCGTGTGCCCTCTCAACATCATCATCATCATGATGATGATAATAATAATAATAATGCGACTGCTAGAGGCACGCTCCCGCGTCTCTCCCACAGCTTTAGAGACTCCATCCCTCCCTCCCCGACTGAGGACATTCAGACTCGGTGGCCCCTGTGCGCGAAGGAGCAGCGGGCCGCGTGTTTGGCGCGGGCGACCGATAGAATCGGCGCCTTTCCGTGCGCCCTGAGCTTAATTCTGTGATTGCGGGCGCACTTGCACGAGCGCCACTAATTGCCTCTTTGATGGCAATGCTATTATCTGAATTGCATGGCCCATTTAAAGTAGAGGTAGGCCTATAAACCTGGAGCCGTAATTACTAATTACGCCGCGACTAAACAATGCGTCGACAAAGAGCTTTACAGCGTCTGCAATTATTATTAATTCAGCCTCGGTACGCCGCGGCTGAACGTAAGAGCATAATTATAAGGTAAGTACTAAAGTGTCCGCACAATGGGTATTGCGCTTCATCATTTCATTCGAGCAAAATATATATAGCATAACGAAGCGGACGGCGCTACCTATTTAATTGCGCAAATTGATATGTCGATTTACAGTATTTAAGATGCAACGCGGCCCCGTGTAAAGTGGCTTCAAAATTACGGGGCTCCTGACACGTGAGCCGCTTCCCCAACGCGTGTCGCTCTGTGTGATACAACACCCCGTGTAGCCTCTGGTTAAGGCTGCACGGGGGTGGGCGAAGGTCTTTGTGATATAGCAGTGGGGAGCGGTGGTGTAGCGGTTAGCGCGCTGCGCTGCGAACCCGGCCACCCGAGTTTGATTCCCGCTCACTGTCAAAATCGGTGACGATTTTCTCAACAACAAAAAAAAGCTCCTGGGCCTCGCCAGATCGACTCAACCCCAACTGAGTACATGGTGCGGTTGTGTAAACATCGCCACTGGAGATACAAAGGGAGCCGAGCGTGGTGCTGGTCACCCACCTCCTCGTGTGTCTTGCTGGTCTTTATAGGTGCTCGCTAACAGCACTTGCCCCAACAATATGTTAAAGCCATAGGGAGATCTTTATCTCTGGGTGTGTGATACAACAACAGCCGCCGTTCGCCGCTAAATGGCGGTGACGGGAGGTCATGGGGCAGGCCCAGGTGCCATGGGTTGACCTTGACTGAAACGCCAGGCAGATACACCTCCTGTGCTCCTTCCCTGCTGTGCCAACTTGCTGCGTTTGTTTCTGCCCGGCGCTGTTGTTGGAGGGCAACATGATCCAACTGCCCAGTAGCGTCCTTCACAAGGCTGCTCCACGGAGGCCGATTTTGACACCACTGGTACCAGTCTCGAGCAAGTCCACTCAGCTCCGCATCCTCCTGTGCCACATCAGCCCATTCTGTTCTCTAGCCCGTGCCGCCCCCGTTTAGCTCCCTCTAGGGGAATATACAAAGATCTAAGTCCCACCGTATAAGCTTTTCAGACTTTAGGGTCAAGTGCTGTTAGCGAGCACCTATGAAGGTCGACACGGCACACGAGCAGGTGGGCTGAACAGCACCACGCCGGGGCCGCCTTTGTGTCCCTAGTGGCAATGTTGACACACCACACCGGGCACTCATTTGAGGCGGAGTCGACCTAGGGGAGTGCCCGTGACCGGTTCCAAAAATCGTCACTAGGTGTTGTTCCGTGAGCGGGATTCGAACCACAGGTCACGGCCAGGTTTGTAACCCAGCGCCGCTAACCACAGAGCCACCGTTCCGCCCACACACACACAACCATCCCCACCACCATCACACTCCGCCACCGCCGCCGCCGCCTTTACCACTGCGAGCTCAAACAAACAACAGGGGGTCCCCGGCCGTGGCATCTCGTTACGGTTATAAACGAGGAGCCGTTGAGCGCCTTGTGTCTGCGTTTAGGGGCCGCCACTGTCTCGGCTTGTTTTGAGGCATCAGCACGCGCCGCGGCCGCGTGTGGCAATCTCGACGCGAGAGACGCGTGAACGCACTTTGCCGTCACTACCTTCGACAATCCCTGTTAGAACTATGATTTTCTGGCTTAGCTAGCTGCAATTGTAAAACAAAAAAATTGATGGGTGGTTTTGAAGGGCTGCCTATGGGCGCTTGTGTTTTGATCAAGCGATAAGCGTATTCAATTCATTCCCATCGCACTGGTTACACTGTTGCACTTCTTGGCCTTTTATGAGTTTAGTGGAATTATTTGGTAATTAACTCTCCACTCTCCTTGGACTGCTGCCATCGCCACCGTCACCAGCTCAAGCGGTTTCGAAAACGGATGGATGGATGGAAATAAACATCTATTTATCTATCGTGTTCTGCGTATAGCTCTGCCTTGCGCCCTTTGTCTGCCGGGCTAGGCTCCGGCTCACCCCAACTCTGTATAGGATGAACCGTTTTTTTTTGTTTAATGGATGGATTGCTGTCATGGGTTTGGGTCTTCATTGCAAAGGTAAAGGCGCAGAGCTGAAATGTCCTGCTCGCGCCACTGCTGCTGGAAGGGCCTCCGTTAGAGGGAGCTCTCGATACACCCTCCCGAGAGCAGTGGTTCTCAAAAATGTTCACCTCAAGGCTCAATTGGCCCCCTTGGCTCTGGACTCCACGGACCGCGAGGTGGCGCTCGCGGCCCACTGACGGGTCGCCACCCACCAGTTGAGAATAGCGGCCTAGGCTGTTCACTGACTGTACATAGTTATTGTGGTACTCGTGTAGGTTTTCACGGCTCGGTGTATAAGAGTTGCTCTCCGTAGCTGTTCTTTCGGGGTAGCCGTGTCGAGCGTTGCCTCTCTCACCTTCGCAACGTTTCGCTTCTCCCACGTTGGAGGCGACATCGTGCGAGGCGAAACGTCGCGAAACGGTGAGAAAGGAATACTCCGTGACACGGCTAGCCCGAAAGAACAGCCACGGAGAGCAATTTCGGTTACTTTAGGCACCAACCACGCGGTGCCACTGCAGTGACAGTACGCCACGCCAACGATAGCAACGAGACAGGCGGGTCGAACGAGCAAGCCAGAGCAAGCACCAGTTAAAATGCTGACCGCGTGGACTCATCATTGGCTAGAGTCGCGGAGGCGAGGGGTGACGCAGTGGAGGAGATGGAGGCACGGCTCAGCTGTTGATAATCACAAAGTACGTGAAGAGGCTTTCCCGATCCCTCACAGACACTCGCAGGTGTCCCGAGTGGGAGTTCGAGACCGAGCAAAAGCCATTAGAGGCAGCAGGAGTAGGAGGAAAGAGACGGAGGCGGTGGCGGGGCGAGGTGACCGCGCAGAACAAGGCGTGAATGCGGGGAGCCACAGGGAGCCACTGGCAACGGCGCCCGGCTGCGAGCGGAGCGAGAGGCGAGGCGCCTCCGGTCGATGTTTCCTCTCCTCTCTCTGCGGCTGCACGGCGGCTCCCGCCGAGCCTCGGTCCGAGTGTCGCCTCCATCCATCGGGCCCCTCGAACAGGGACGCCATTAGCTCCCGCGCGTTCCGCTTTACAGCCCGTTAATTGGAACTTGATTGATCGTTGCCCCTTTGATAGGATATGCTGACCTAATCTCGCCATGCTCCATTTTCCAATAAATTACACAATTCATTTCCTACATTTATTACACGTATAAAAAAAAACCCACCACCACCACCACCACACAGGCCCTGAGGCGGTGCCGGCGCGAATGTGGGTCCTATAGTGGCCCGCGCCTGTTTCCCAGCAGGTCCCATGGCTATCAGTGGCGCCGTGCGGCAAGCGGGCGCTCGCGGTGAGCGAAAATCGAAACATAATCAACGCGAGTGCTCGGGAAATTTATCGTTATAATTTTCTCCTGTAATCTTCGCCCATTTTCCAGGACGGGCCGTAACATATTTCATAATATACGGCGAGACGGAATGGCCTTTAATATTTATTGCTCGTTGATTCTCAATTCAGGCGCCTATATGACTTCATTTGTCATCTCTGACTAGGACCATTTTTCGCGAGCCCCGAGCGCGGCAGCTTGGCTCGCGGCCGACCGCCGCCGCTATTTCAGAAGCAACACTCTGTAATCATAATAGGGAACTGGAATTTTGAGAAGTAATTTGAAATTGCGAAGGAGTTGTGACACTTTAAATTGTGTTATCGATGGTGTGCTCAGGCAGCATATTCCCCCTTCGTTTCTCTGCACCCCACCCACCCCCCGCGCCGCCGTCTCTCTCGCACAGAGCCGGGGAAAGGCTAAGGTAATGCAGTGTTGAGTCGCAGGATTGAAATCATAGAAAACCATAATAACGTGTCACTATCCATGAAATTAAGGCAGAGAAATATAATAAATCCGATAATCTTTTTCTTTCAACGCACGCTTATTTGACCAGATTTTTTAACTTCTCCTGAAATCATCGCATCGTTTCTTATTTTTCATTTTATTTGTTTGCTTCTGTTTTGTTTCCCCCCCCCCGGACACACACACACACACGACCCCTACCCACTCACACTCACCCAAGCCATCACAAAAAAAAACGAAGGACGCCTCGACGAGTTGGGTTCCCTGTAGCTAAACATTCAGAATTTATCAGACACGGGATAAATTGTATTGCTTCATTGCGTTTAACATGACTGAATTGTGCGACTGATGTACGGCACGGGGCTGTGCCCGTACACGTTACAGTGATAAACGCCCATCCGGCGCGCGTGAACCCCTGCGTGATATATCGGATAATTGCATACATCGCTTGCTGCAAGTGATGGTGGGGCATACGTCTTGCTAAAAAATAAGGCTTTGGCAAGGCGGCGGGGAGCGTTGCCTCTCATGAAGATTTTATACGCGCGGTCTAGCAACGTCAACGCGGGTACACACATAAGTACACACGGCACGCGCGCAACCACTCTCAGTCACTCGGTCTGCACTCAAGCTGGAAGGAAGCGTTGAGCCGCGTAGCTATTTTTAACAGTTGTCCGGCTGGGAGCGGTAAGTAAGTCGCAACATCTCAGGGGGCCCCCGGCGGCTATTTAGTCGGGACGATTAACCTGGGCAGCGTGTGTTTGGACTGTGGGTGGAAACCGGAGTGCCCGGCAAAAAACCCACGCGGACGTGGCACCAAGGCCGGGAGTCGAACCCGGAGATTCTTGCTGTGAGACGGCAGCGATACTCACTGCGCCGCCGGGCCACCTTTCGCCCGCGAGTAATGGGCATGGGCACGGGGTTTATTGAGGATACGATGAAAACAGCCCTGCGATAGACTGGCGTCCCATCCTCAGTATACCCCTGCCTTGCGCCCTGTATCTGCCGGGATAGGCTTCGGCTCACCGCGACCCTGTACGCGTGTGTGTGCGTTAGTGTGCACGTAGATTCCGCGTACACGTGTCAACTGGTACACATATACAGCGCGGCGCAATTTATTTTTGTGCATTTTTCAAAACATTTCACTTTTGAAAACGTAGTGGCGAACGAAATATTCGCTTACAAATTGACGTACTTATTACCGTTATCGATTTTATTTTGCTCGCCTGAGTGATCGCACTGTTAATTTCCAATTACGCTATTTGGAAAAAAAGCAACGCATTATTTTTAGTTTATTTTAAAGGATATATATTTTCAGCAAATATATACGGATGGCCGAACTGCGTGTGAAACAAGTCGTTAATATAGACGTGTAAAATAACTCGTACTTTAATGTAATTTTTCCTGCAAGAAGGTTTACCAAACGGAATCTCGTGGCTCCTGGATGTCACTTGTGGAAGGTTCGATTCACGAGGACGTTTCCATTTTACACAACGATAGCAAAACATGCCGTCTCTTCCACTACCACGTTGACAACTGCTCTGTCTCTCCCAGCGTGTGTCGGCATTGAGTTACAAGTCGCCACAGGGGGGCACGACGGCGCGGTGAGTAGCGTTGCCACCTCACAGCAAGAAGGACCCCGATTCAATCCCCAGCTCGCTTGCCGCCATTCTGTGTGGAGTTTGCACGTTCTCCCCTTGCCCCGCATGGGTTTTCGCCAGGCACTCCAGTTTGCTCCCACAGTCCAAACACATGCTGCTGCCTAGGTTAATTGCCATGACTGAAATTGCTCCCGGTGCCCTGAGATGTTGATGCTAACCTCTCCCCCTATGGACAACTGTTAAAAGAGCCACATAGCTCAACGGTTCCATCTATCCAACTATTGTCAGAAACCGCTTAATAACTCAGGAAAATTAACCTACGCGCACCGCACGTGTTCGGACTGTGAGAGAATACCGGAGTGGCCTGGCGAAAACCCACGCGGACACGGGGGAGAACATGCAAACTCCACACACAAAGTCACCCGAGCTGGGATTCAAACCCGGGATGTCCATCTTTCTGTGAGGCGGCAGCGCTACTCACAGCGCCACCCTGGCGTCGCTGTTCGCAGCGCGTCGCTCACTCAATCTGCTCATCGCCCGTAAATCACGGAGCGTTTCTTCACGGTCCCCGCATCCCGTCTGGAACTCCCTCCCCCCCCATTCAGCCCCCTTCACTAAACGGGGGATGCATTGGGTCTTCGTCCCCTTTCACAGAGCATATGGTCACGCACCCGGCTCGGCCGAGGGCTGGCCGCCGAGGTTGAGTTGGACCCCGCGCCCCAGACCAGGGCTCGAAGCCTATTTGTCCCTTCGCGAGTTCGAGAGAGTACGGCTTTGTCGCTAACGTTGTCTCGACGTCGGTTTTTTTTTACGGCTCGATGTACGAGAGTTTCTGTCTTTCGGGATATCCGTGTCGGAGAGAGGAGCAACGCTCGACACGGCTACCACCGACAGAGCGGAAATGTGTGTGCAATCTCTGTGTGTGCGATAAAAATAATAATTTTACATTTATTACGCGCACATATTCATTCACCGTCGGAGGTACTCATTCGACGAGAGAACGACTCAGAGGCGCGAAGAAAGCGCAGAGAGGCGGAGGAGGCAGCCAGGCGGTTTTTGCCGACGCCATATTGCCACACACTGCTTCCTATATTTTATGATGTTATCGGCCAAATACTTCACGAGTGTTTTTTTTTAGTTATGGGAGGAAACTGGAGAACCCGGAGGAAACCGCCGCAGAACAGGGTGAGAACACACCAACTCCACACAGTCAGGCGCCCGAGCCGAGATTCGAACCCGCGACCTTCTGGGGAACCCGGGTGATGAACGCCGCGTGTAATCTCCGAGTCAAGCCGCCTCCGCCGCCGCGGGGCAACTCCGGGGTCGCCCTGATAAGGCTGTTAACATGCAGATAATGCCCGTAATTAAAAGCCGCTAATGTGACATGACAGAGCGTGACGGATTGCGCGGATTCGACACCTGCGCCCCGCGCGCGAACGCGCTAACGCAAATCGGTTATCCCACGGCCCGATGTAACTCGCGCGCGGGTTAACTCCTATTTGCTTTAGCTCCTGTCACGTCGCCGGATCTCTCAGAGGTATGACGGCGGCGACGGAGGCTTGCGGAGGGCCTTCATCCAGCAGTAGATTGACCATGGTTGACGATTATGACGACTGACAACTGGACCGTGCGGAGCGCATGTTGTCTCGCGTGCCGAGGCGTTTCACTTCTGCGTAAAGGTCCAGTACGGAACGTCGATTTATGAGAAGTACTCTTAAGAGCTGCTGTTTCGGGATAGCCGTGTCGAGCGTTCCTCCCCCGTCCGTTAGGCTTGACGACATCATCACGCTTTATCAGAAGCTCCATCAAAAGCCTCCAACGTGGCTGATGAAACGTCGTGAACGAGAGAGAGGGAGCGCTCGACACGACCATCCAGAAAGAACAGCTTTGGAAAGCAACTCTCATCCTTAGATAGATAGATACTTACAAATATGTTTGTTTGTTATTAGAGCAGAACGTACTTAGTGAGCTTGCAAGCTCTTCACAGGATTTCTGCGACACAACAAACACATACATCGAGCCATGAAAACATCCATCAGTACAGATGAGGAACGCTCGACACGGATATCCCGAAAAAGCGGCTCTTGAGCGCAATTCTCATCTCTGGCAAGTCGCGGCTTGTCTGAGAGAATATACTTCACGCCTCTTCTGATTTTTACCATTCGGCCTCCTCCTTATCCGCTTTCTGGGGGTCCTTATTGGAATAATGGCGTCCATTATCTTCACGGCCCTCTCGTGGCTGTGGCGTCTAATAGACGTTCACCTCCCCAGCTCACTCCTGTGCCAATTTCACCAATCATCCTCTCATCTCGGTCCCTTTTACCCACCTCAAGCTGTCACCATTATCGCTCTGGAGTGCCCTTCCTCACTCGTTTACAAGTCCGTTAATGAGCTCGCACGCTCGCCCCGCGTCTGCATCACCCTTGGAAGCGAACATTTCCAAATAATATTTAACTTGAACGCGGTTTGACAGCCTTAATTATTCAGCCGGAACACTGCCTGAAGTACTCTCGAAACCTTCAGTGTCTGTGTTTGAGTCCAGCGAGATGGAGGGATTAAGAATGTCTCTCCCCCAAAGTTACAACTATTTAATTATCCGGCCTCTTCTCTGTTTATTAACCCCATTTTTACAATTGTCCCGGCTCGAGTGGCATTCTGTGGGGTGTTTGCATGTTGTCCCCGTGTCTGCCTGAGTTTTTGCCGGGTACTCCAGTTTCCTCCCACACTCCGAAGGCATGCTGCTGCATAGGTTAATTGGCCTGCTGACTAAAGTACCCTCGGTGCCCTGTCATGGACTGGCGTCCCATCCTGGATATAGCCCTGCCTTGTGCCCTGTGTCTGTCGGGATAGGCTCCGGCTCACTGCAACCCTGTAAAGGATGCAGACAGTATATATTTTAAATGAATCTTGTATATATTTTTAATTATGGTCAGCAATTCGCATGCTTGTTGTGTCGCAGGAGTCCCGTAAAGAGCTTGCAAGCTCACTGGGTATTTTTCTGCTGCAATAATAAGCTTCTATCTATCTATCAGTAGCACATATTCAGTCCATCGGGCTATTGGCTTTCCAGACCGAGAGTATCCTCTAGCGTCTGATTGGTATGTGTCTATCTGGTATGTGTATAAAGTTTCAAGTTATTGTTATAAATCTTGCCTCACCGGGTCTCTTCATATATAAAATAAGATAGCGTTAATTATGAATGTTGTGATTTTATTTGAGTCGTGCTTTTAAGCACCGCCGTTAATGTAACCCCTTCTATATGCTGTTGTTGCATGAGAATTGCTTTTCAAAGCT
>JAZEWU010000007.1:3836139-3855421 GCA_036362915.1 Geotria australis | reverse complement strand
AGGAACCCCACTCACAGAGCTTGCAAGCTCACTGGGTATTTCTGCTGTAATAATAAACATCTATCAAATAATGATGGTTGCTCTTCCTCGCCACGCTTCGCCTCCCATGTTGGAAGCATCGTGCGAGGCGAAACGTCGCGAGGGATAAATGGAAATCGCTCAACACGGCTATCCCGAAAGAACAGCTCTGAAGAGCAGGCATCATGAATCGAGCCGTGAAAATCCCACATCACTACATCTATCTAATAATACACACCTATCTATCGAGCCGTGAAAACCTACACCAAGTACACTCTTTGCAGCATCTGTTAAGTTTCACGATAATATGTTGAAAGGGACGTGTCTCCCCCGTACAAAGCCGCATCGAGCATGCGTATAGACACGACTTTTTAACCGGCAATCCATTAGCGCTTACATGAATTAGGATGTACATCGAAAAGCTCGTGATGAATATTTCACGGCCGGAGGACACATCCGAAGCGGTCTCTCAAGCAAGCCATCCCGTCCCATCCACATCCCGCTCGCATCGCGGTATTGTAACGCACATTGTCGAGCGTCAAGGATTCGCGATGCGTCAGAAATCGCTTAACCCTGTACAGGGTCGCGGTGAGCTGGAGCCTATCCCTGCAGGATGGAAGGCCAGTCCATCACAGGGCACCGGGGGCAATTTAGTCCGCTGGCCAATTAACCAATGCAGCAGCAGCATGTCTTTGGACTGTGGGAAGAAACCGGAGCGCCCGGCGAAAACCCACGCGGACACGGGGAGAAGATGCAAACTCCGCACAGAAAGGCACCCGAGCAGCGATTCGAACCTGGGTGCTTCTTGCTGTGAGGCGGCAGCGCTACTCAAAGCGCCACCGTGCCGCCCAGGACTCGTCATCTCAATCTCAACGGCAATCCACCAGTGCGCCTGCCTATCTATTTATTTATTTATTTGTTCCGGGGTAAGTGTACAATTATCCACATTAGGACGCCGCGTGCGAATGTCGCGCCTGGTTGTGATAATGCACCGCTTCACGGGTAAAGTGGCGCCTTGACAACGACAACGACGACGATGATGATGATGAGGATAATAATTATCGTGATGATTAATACACAATTTTGAACGGCACGCTGCTAAATATCGACTCTCCGGCAGCAACAACGACAATCGGATCGCGTGCATGTTGCTGCGACCGAGCTTATTGAGCCTCAATCTCTCACACAGCCTCCTTCCTCCTATAGCTCTCGTCTCACACGGGGCGCGTTGGCGTTCGCACCACAGACTCTAGGTGGCGCGGTGTGGCCGTCTATTCTCTCAAGGGCACTTGGGCACACCGGCAAGCCTCGTCTCGCTCCACGTCGGTTATTATTGCTATTGCTAGCAGAGTACCCGTCTCACGGACGACAGCGCGCCAAGCGTCTAACACGTTCTTCTGACGTCACTTGCTGATGACGTTTTCTGCCGACGTGACTGCTCCGACCTGGGGTTTTCGTTCCGGATAGAATGATTGGATAGAATGATTGGATAGAATGATTGGAGAGAATGATTGGATAGAATGATTGTGTCGTCGGTGCAGAGAGTTGGAATTTAAAGCTGAAATTGCCGTAACGTTACAGACGAGCCTATCGCTAAGCGGTTGGAAGTAAAGATGAAATGAGACGTAAGAGCCTCGGTGTTGTGCAGATTACAAGTCGCGGTTATGAAGGTTTTGAACCCGGCACCCTCAGTGCGGACATACACCTATAACACTTGCCACGTTACATAAAGATACACAATTCGAACCCAGTACCCTGGTGCGGACATACCTCCCATACAACCAGTTGCTTCGTTAAATACAGATACAGTCTATGAATGATTCGAACCCGGTATCCTCAGTGGGGATATACACGTATACAAACGCTCGCTCATTATATATATATGTTATATATATAGATCCTGGATATAGATCGTGGATGCTCAATGCGGACATATATACAAACATATATATGTAAAAAAAACCTTGAACCATTAGGGCGGACGTACATAAAAAATTACTTGCTGTATTAAATACATATAGATAAAGGATTCGAACTCCGTTCCCTCGGTACGAACATACATATATTAAAACACTTGCTCCATCACATACATATAGAGAGTTCGAACCGGGTACTCTCAGCGCGTACATAGTTATATAGATAAAAAAAATAACTTGCTCTATTATATATATCGATAGAGGATTCGAACCCAATACCCTCAGCGTGTACGTAAATTCAAACACATTTTTTCATTCATTCATTCATTTGCAGAAACCGCTTAATCCTGTACAGTGTACAGGATCGCGGCGAGCCGGAGCCTATCCTGGCAAAAACACAGGGCGCAAGGCAAGACTTATACCCAGGATGGGACTCCAGTCCATCACATATGCTCCGTTAAATACAGAAACGTGAAGGATTCCTCCAGTGCGGACATACATACATATATATTCACACATACATTAAAAAAACCACTTGCTCCATCAAATATAGATGATTATCAGCTGCGAGTGGATCACGGCGCCGGGCTTCTCACTTCCTCGATTGGCGCCGTCTGTCCATCCGCGGGCACGATGATCCGAGTGCACGTCAGGCAGCCCACGGTCTCCCCGCGGTGGCGGCGGAGGAAGCACGCCGCTCACGGCGCGATTTCAAATCTCGTGTTTTTGCAACACCCCGTAGACAGTCGCTGGCGCGTCGCAGCCGCGGGAGTTGCGGGTGTTACGACACCCGCGCTTTCACAGAAACATGATTCCATCCCACCCGCTTTTTCCTGAGGTAGTCTCATATCATGCGTTGCGACACCCGCGCTTTCACAGAAACGTGATTCCATCCGCCCCGCTTTTTCCTGCAACACCCGCGGCTGCGACGCGCCTGGAGGGTCGCCTTGGTTCCATTAGCTTTTTGTCGAGGATGCGGCTCGATTCATGATGGTGGCTCTTCAGAGCTGTTCTTTGGGGATAGCCGCGTCGAGCGATCTCCCTCTCTCCGTCGCGACGTTTCCCCTGATGACCCTTCCCAATGTGGAAGGCGAAACGTCGCGAGGGAGAGATGGGGATCGCTCGAAAGAACAGCGATCCCGAAAGAACAGCTCCGAAGAGCCACCATCAGTGTAACGAATGTAAGTTGTTTAGGAAACGTCTCCCAGGTTGGAGGCACGATTAGGCGACTGACGAGGCCTCCCACGTGGAAGACGAAAGTTCAGGAAGGTGAGAGGAGGAACGCTCGACGAGGCTATCCCGGAAGAACAGCTCTTAAGAGCGTACTGACGAGTCTCAAGAATGACGAAACCGATATGGTACTATTGTCGTGTTGCTCGGTTTGCTGAATATATTCAGAAAATTGTACCACGATCTCGACCTACTTCCAGTTGGAGGTTACCACTGGAACTGGGATGGCGCGTTGCATTGCAGCGCATGATGCAGCGCTGCGCAAATTCCACGCCTGGTCATGGAGGAGACACGGATGCGGAGGCGTAGCGAGAAGTCAGCCAGGCGGTCAGCTGGCGCCAACCCGCCAGACATTGCTTTCCGATATATTACGATGTTATTGGCCAATTAATTAACGAGTGTTTTTTTTAGTTGTGGGAGGAAACCGGAGAACCCGGAGGAAACCCACGCAGAACAGGGAAAAACAACACGAACTCCAGACAGGCAGGAATCGAACCGCCTTGGGCAGGATTTTATTTCTGTGAGGCGCAGATGTTACACCACTGCGCCACCCTGCCGCCCGTTTCTATTACATGTCTATTACAACGAGTTACTTATTCTAAACACGTTCTCTCGTTCTTTTATATTCGTTCTTTTTTTCGGAGTTTGATGCCATTAGTTCTTAAACAAACCAACAGAGAGACTCGTGCCAACTCTTCATCAATCCATTTGCTGGACGACGGTCTCTCATTGGCTACTAATTACCACTCAATTTGGGGGATTGTCCCGCAGTCAGATTACTCATTCCGTCCACGATGGGGCGCGCGTGACGCATCGTTTTGGCTCAAATCCACCTTCCAGTTGGACTGAATTAAAAATCCAATTTGTACAACTTGTGTGTGTGTGTGTGCCGACTAGCAACACGCGGTATTATTACATGTCATCCGAACAAGGGTCAAGGAACGGTAGTGAGGTCAATAAAGCCATGCGTTTGAAGGATAATCCATTGGCCCTGTTTTGATATAGACCCAGGGATACACCGTGAGCGACATTGCAAGCAGCGGCGTTGCGTGGCCCGGTCCAATGAACAAAAATGAGGTCCCCAGCCGGAGCGACCTCCTCCTCATTGCAGCGCTTTGTGACCCTCGGGTGAAAGGCGTCATATTAAACGCTATTATTATTATTATTATCCTCCTCATTAGGGCCTGGGGGATCAAGGTAGAAGCATTCACGTCGCGATCCCTGTCAAGTAATACTCGGTATTACCTGCAAATTCTACTAAACACTTCGAAGCCGAGGAGCTGAAAAACAACGATGTCCAGAAGCTCAACAGATGCCAGAGCCTATCCCGGCAGGCACGCGGCGCAAGGCAGGGGTATACCGAGGATGGGACGCCAGTCCATCGCAGGGCATCTGGGGCAATTTACTCAGTAGGCCAATTAACCTGGCAGCATGCGTTTGGACGGTGGAAGGAAACCGGAGTGCCCGGCGAAAACCTGTGTGGATGTCCTGCTCGCGAGATTCGATAGCGGTCAAGCCACTGGCTGACACGCCGACTTCGTGAAGCGAGCAACGTCACTCCGTCATTGTCCCGTCGATTGTAGCAAAGCGTGAGTACGTCCACACTGAGCAGCACATGGGTAAGCGCTGCTTAGGCAAGGCGGCGGTGCAGGGGTAACGTCTGCGCCTCACAGAGAGAAGGTCCTTACCCGAGGTGGTTTGGTTCCCGCCTCGGGTGCCTCTCTGTGTGGAGCGTGTGTGTTCTCCCCTGTCCTGCGTGGGTTTCCTCCGGGTTCTCCGGTTTCCTCCCGCAACTCAAACACAAGCTCAGTAATTAATTGACCGATAACATCGTAATGTTAAACCAAGATGCAGTTAAAACGTGGAGATTGAGCTGCATGTCTAAATACATAGTTGTATAGGGCCACCATTCAATGGCCACTATTCAAACAGCAGACCACGAGCGCTACCTAGTGGTCCGTGGAGACAAAACCCAAGTGGGCCTTGAGGTGCAGAAGCTTGAGAGGCCCTGGTGTAGAGCGTTTGTCCCCGGAGCTGTTCTACATGAGTATGAAGAAATAAAACAAACTTTTTACATCAGTCATGCACGACTGCAGAGACGGATGAAAGATGTACCCCGTGCACTGGACTGGCTGTCGTCTCCAATAACGGGGAGAGACGGCGCAGTGCGGTTACTTGAGCGCTCACGACTGTGGCACAAAGTAAAAAAAACCCCAACGTGTTATTAGTGCACCTTCGAAGTCTTGTCGGTCAACCTAATCGAGACAACCTATGTCCAGTGTCGAAGCGTGGTCGCCACGCGCTCTGGTGCAAGGAGGGTATCACGGTGGCGCAGTGAGCACTGTTGCCGCCACACAGCAACAAACCCCGGGTTCGATACCCGGCTCGGGTGCCGCCTTTCTTTACGGGGTTTGCATGTTCTCCCAGTGCCTGCATGGGTTTGCGCCGGGTACTCCGGTTTCCTTCCACAATACAAATACACGCTGCTTAGTTTAATTCTCCCGCTGACTGAACTGCCACCGATGTCCTGAGAAGGACTGGCATCCTGTCCTGGACGTAATCCTGCCTCGCATCCTGTGTCTGCCGGGATAGGCTCCTGCGTCATCGCGACCGTGAAGAGGCTACTGATAGATGTTTATTATTACAGATAGATGTTTATTATAAAGAATGAATAGTGGGGGTACTATCCATGCCCCCCACCACACACCCCGCGCCCTTCATGGCCTGCTTTCTGAGCCCTTCCCAGACCATGGGCCCTGACGCAGTTGCACTGCCTGCGCACTATCTGTAAATACAATATATTTACGATATTGGCACGCCACTGCCTGGAAGTAATTGAACGCCATACTGGTGGACCTAATTGGACCCAAGATAGCTTCTGCTTACGTGAAGCTAGTTACCTCCTCACAGAGTTACATCGCGTCGGAGAAAATGACAAAATATGTCTCGAAGGCATCGCGGTCTTTGCCCACATCCTCCGGAACGCGGCCGATCTCGTCTGAATCGGGAAGCGAAGCAGCTCTGAGCCTGCACAGTGGTTGCGATCTATTGTTGTGTACGCCACTAACACGTTCGGGAGATAATTATCAAGGTCGAGGTCTGCTGCTATGCCACCACGAGAGAGCTTCACGGGAGAGAGTTTGTCTGGTTTTGCTGTTCCTCCGTCGAAGGTACGCAGAAAAAGCCGCACAGCTCAACGGTTCGTTGCAGCTTAAACAAAAAAAAACCGAGTGACTAATAGTGTATATGTCCGCTGAGGCTTGAATATTACACAGCAAGCCGCGCAGCGATCTACACGCGTCCCTCTCGTGAAAACGAGACTCCCTCTCGCCGTGATCTCCCAGTTTATAGGCGGTATAAAGCACAGTGATACCCACGGTTATAACCCACGGTATGACCCGCGGGACAAATTCACATCGCACGAAAAAAAATCACAATTTGCGCCGGAGATGACCGCAGCCGGTCACTTAATTCACTTTTGAGATGATTTGACATCGGTACATTTGACGGTTGCTCTTCAGAGCGGTTCTTTTCGGGATAATCATGTCGAGCGCTCTGCTCTCCCTCGTGAGGATTCGCCTCCCCGCGTTGGAAGCGAAACGTCGCGAGGGAGAGCAGAGCGCTCAGTGACACGGCTAACCCGACAGAACAGCTCTGAAGAGCAACCACCGTGAATCGAGCCGTGAAAGCCTGCAACAGTACGTTGTGTGTGAATTGACCGGAGTAATATATGTCCCGTGTCCAGACGGCACAGGTCAAAACCTACGTCAGTACATCGGTACATTTGCTGGGTTCTTATTTCGTGAACATATGCACGCGGTTGTGTGAACATATAAAAGCAATACGGTAAACTATCGCGCCAGAACGATCCCGTTGACCTGGAACGTAAGAGCCGACGGTTTGAATGATCTCCGTTGTCTGGAAAATCACCATCTCAACGAATGATTGGAGATAGATCTAAAACAAATAAATGTGATCACGTTGTAAAGTAGAAAACAACTAATAAGTGCCGTGAGTTGTGTTAGCTAGTTGTTTGAAACACGTGTCTCTACAATGCTGTCTGTATATTTACGAAAAATGCACGACTTTTACTCATCGTATCAAGTGATATTCCAGAACGGTATCGTTGAATAAATACGTGTATAGGTCTGTAACGGACACGCTCATAGGGGGAACGGCGGTGCAGTGGCTAGCGAGCCGCGTTATGAACCCGTTAGCCTGAGTTAGATTCGCGGCCACGGCTAACGTCAGTGGCGACAGCCGCTTGCCACACATCTACAGTATAACAATCCGCACAACTCCCACACAACCCACAGTCCAGAGCGTGTAATTATTGTAAGCGCCACATCATTCAACGCTGTTACATCCACACACATCAGCATAATCAGTCGTGATCGATCAACTGCTGGACGAACGCCTTTTCCCACACGCAGCACAACTCTCACCCCAAACTCTCAAACACACGTACATATAGTCCTGCGCGCATAATCATCTCAACAACAGCCTGTGAGCTCCACATCATAGGACGTTCTTCCATCTACACACCCAAACATCATCATTATCAGTAGTGATCACTCCACTGCTGGATGAACGCCTTTCCCCCCTCACACACACACACGCGCAGCATAACTCTTCCCAAAACTCTCACACAAACACACATATATATATATATAGTCTTGCGCGTGTAATTATCTCAATAACTAAAAGCCTGTAAGCTCCAAAGGATTGGCTGGTGCAGTGACCCGTTACGAAGCGAGCGCTGTTCTCCCAGTGCGCGAGAGGCGAGCACCACGCACGCGGTGGGGCCACTGTTAGTATAGGAAGGAGGGGTGGACAGAGTGGTGGGGGGTGCTGGTTGTGGTTGTGGTACAGGGGGGTGGAGAAAGATGAGGATGATGGAGGAAGGGAGAGTCGCGCGCGGGGGTGGGTGGGTGGGTAAACAGGTCTCGTTGTGGATTGATTCACTGCCGCTATCATGCGCCACTCGTCAAAAGCACGACCTCTGGTCAGGGGATATATACGGGCTGACACGGCCCCGCTATTTTAAAACAAGTTGTTTTTATTTATATTATCCCCCCCCCACCCCTCATCTCTCCTTTACTCGCGTTCTGGGCGCCCGCGTACTCGCATCTGTTCGATAAAACAAACCCGGCGCGTTCGCCGCTGTAGTCTAGCAGTAGAGCCCGCGCACGGCCGCTGTGTACGCCAACACACGGCTGGCCGAAGCACTACTCCAAGCCTCCAGCACACCTTGCGGGGACATGAGGATCGTGACAACCGGCAGAAACCACAGCCACCCCGCACGCCCCACGACCTGGTCGCGGCTGGAAATTCTCCGTTGCTTTTTAGCTCGAGCCAGCCGTGCCGCCTCCGCTTGTATGGCGACTCGCAATTAGCAAAGTAGCCGGGGCCCAGCGACTCGGCCTCGCTCCCGATAACCGAAGGACTTCTCTTCTCGAGCGACCCTGGTCGGCCGGCACGGGGCGTGCGCACGCGCGGTTGTTTGGTGTTGTGGTAGCCCGGCAGAGCGGCGCGCCGCTGTGTCGTGTACGCGTTGTGTATCGACGTCTATCGAGCCACACGCACGCACACACACACAGAGAGAGCAACGGGCCCGCATGGAGCCCAGGGAAAGCGCGGCTAAGAGGCCGGGACACTCGCTCTCCAAATTCACCATCCGATGCATCCTGGGCGCCCAGACGGACGGCAGCGACTGCGGCAGCGAGGAGGAGAGCGACGCGGATGGCAGGAGAAAGGGGGGGCCCGGCGGCGGCAACCAAGCTCCGGGAGGGGGCGCCTCCGCCGCCGCCGCCGCCGCCGCCACCGTGGTGAGTCAGGAGCGCCATCGCTCCGGCTCCTCTCGTCTCTCCGAGCCCCTGGAAGGCTCTCGCAAAGTCGCCTGCTGGCTCCAGGAACACCAGATCGCTTGCTGTCACGGTAAGCAACCCTCTTGTCGCACGCGCATTCACGTTGCTGCTGCTACTGAGAATTGCTTTTTCAAAGCCGAGTCGAGCGCTCGGAGTCTCGGGACGCCTGACGATGCCCCCAACGTGGGAGGCGAAACGTCGCGACTGTTGTTGTTCGCGCTGCCTGTTGTTTGTCACACTGCGCTCGCCTCGGTTGTGTCCGTGATTCCGCGCCGACCGCGTGATGGTTTCCATCGTGGCTGAGTTTGCGAGTCACACGCGCGCGCGCTTGGCGTACGAGGGTGGGCCAGAAGTAATTTACACATTTCTATTGACACGAGTACGAAATGTGTCAGTTATATATGGCCCAACCCTGTGTGAATCCGGTACTGCGTCTTGTGTCTGCCGAGATAGACTCCGGCTCACCGCGACCCTGTACAGCTATCAAGCGGGTAGTGATAATGAACGGCTACATGTCAAAGCCTTCGATTGTAAATCCACGCCATGACAGTTGTTGGGCCATACTTCGTCACCACCCTGGTCGGTTTGATTTAGTAAAGGTGTCGGGGGAGGGGTGAATAGATGTGAGACGTAGAATGTACAGTACAACACAGGCTTGTGTTGCACAGCCACATGATGATCCACCGCTTGGTAACTCGCTTTGCACGGTGGTCACGAGTCCAACCCCTGGCCAGGCTGGACCCTGCTTAGCCCGCCGATGAGATCGGACGAAATTCGTGTGGTTTGCTCGACGTGCTGAGTGAAATGCTGCTTCAATTGTACTGCAATTATCTTACAGAAAGGGATATAAAGTTACAATTGAAAGGTGTAACTACCCCACATTCGAAAAGCAAAATGTTCGAATTATGGTCACCCGTCAAAACGATGGTGCGGTGGGTGATGGGTTTGGTCGGGTAAGGCTTAGTCAAAAGATCAAACTTTTTCACTGCTCGATGTATGAAAATTGCTCTTCGCCGATAGCCGTTGCGTGCGTTCCTCGTCTCCCCTTCGCGGCGTTTCGACTCCCACGTTGGAGACATCATCGTCAGGCTTTTGACATCAGTCAGAGCAGCTGTGAGGAGCCATTCCGGTGCCTTTTTAGTGACGAGCTAAAGGTACAATTCCCGACATTGGTGATCCCAAATAATTTAATCCCTCCGGTGGAGTGTGACGCGAGAGCCGGTGGAAAGCCGAGCAAACTCCCGCGAGCGGTCACGTCCATACACAAGCCTGCTGGGATTTAACTGCTGCGGTGCGTCACGCTGTCTGCCCGCAAACAGCGTTGTTCGGAATGGAGATAGATTCAGCTGTGTGTTTACACGATGTCCCGTTGAAAGAACGTACGCCGCCTTGTAGGCCTGCCCGTCTCCGAGTCGGCTATTAAGTTAGAATTATTTTAACGATATACATGTGAGTGAACTACACACGTGACAGTTCACGGGTTCTTGTCGCGAGTTCAACTCGTTTCGAAGTGAGGATAATACAATAGATACATTACAGGATTCGACCAATCCACCGCTGGATGAAGGCCTCTCCCCACGGCTGTTGCTCGTCGTAGGAGATGTTTGGCCATACTTCACCGCGCTGGTCAGTTCGGGAGAAGCGCATTGCAAGCTGCGTCGAACACTTAACATTGTGTGTGTATATGCACATAGATATATATATCGAGGCTTAGTTTGCATCGCGCGTGTATTATCTGATCTTACCAAATACATAATCCACACACAAATGTTATAAATTTTTAGAATTCATATTTTTAAAGTAACCTTGGGGAAATATTACAGGGATAGTGGCCGCATATGGCGAGATGTTTTTGTATTGTATTTCAAATATTAACGGAAATGTCTTTTAGTTAATAAAATAGTGACAATTTACATTGAAAAGGGTTACTTCCAAGTACTCTATCGCGTGTTTACAAAATGTTGACCTTACCTTTTATAGTTCACAGACATAAACACTGCAAGTGTGATGTTTATTTTAGAGACGCATCTATCTCGCTGTTTTCGTAAACAGCTCCTGTTGCCACCGTGTAAAGGCCCAACGCTTACTATTTACGTGCGCAGTCTTCTTCTTCTTTGCGATTCTTCGAAGCACGATGGCTAGCTTCTGGACATCGTCGTCTTTCAGCTTGGCTTCGAAGTGTTTGGTAGAATTCGCAGGCAATACCAAGTACTACCTGACAGGGATCGCGACGTGAACGCTTCTACCTTGACCCCCACGTGCGCAGTAAAAATGTAGGTGTTCAAGGCTCGATTCAAAGCTTTCTTTCGGGATAGCCGTGTCGAGCGCTCTCCCTCTCTCCTGATGATGCTTCCAACGTGGGAGGCGAAACGTTGCGCGCGAGAGATAGAGAGGGAGAGCAGTGACACGGCTATCCCGAAAGGACAGGGTTTGAAAAGCAACCATCATAAGCAGTACAGTAGTCGGGTCTACTTACAAAGCCGGCGAGGTGAGATCGAATGACATTAAGGTGTCTCTCCCCGCCGAGCAAGTCGTAGATTTGTTTTGATCGTCGTTCACAGAGATGGACAACACGCGTCGTAGCTTCTTCACGAATGTTGTCCCTGGCTATGTAAAGCGGGCCCAGCTACGGTCCGGAGAGAGGTTGCAGCGCTCGACACGGCTATCCCGAAAGAACAGCTTTGAAAAGCAACCATCAGGGTAAATAAAACTTACTGCGTGTAATTGTTGATGGGTCTATTTTACTGCTGTGATTACACAGTGACTGATGATATTATTATCATCATCATCATCATCACTCTTCGCGACGTGACACCTCGTTGGAGGCCTCATCAGGCATCAGGAAGCGTGCTGATGCCTCCAACGTCATCAGCCTTTTTGACGATGCCTCCAACGTGGGAGGCGAAACGTCGCGACGGAAGCTGATGATAATAGTAACATCAGTCGCTGTGTAATCGCAACAGTGAGACAGACCTGTCGCGAAAGAGAGAGCAGGAACGCTCGACACTGCTATCCAGACGGAACGTCTACGGAGAGCAATTCTCATACATCGAGCCGTGAAAACCTACATCAGTACAACATTATCATCATAGGGCGGTGAGTAGCGCTGCCACTTCACAGCAAGATGCCCCCGGGTTCAATTCCCGGCTCGGGTCCCTTTCTGCGTGGAGTTTGCATGTTCTCCCCGTGCCGGCGTCAGTTTCGGCCGGGCACTCCGGTTTCCTCCCACAGTCCAAAGCCACGCTGCTGCATAGGTTAATTTGCCTGCTGACTAAATTGCCCCTGGTGCCTTATGATGGACTGGTGTCCCGTCCTGGATATAGCCCTGCCTCGCGCCCTCTATCTGCCGGGATAGGTTACGGCTGACCGCAACCCTGTACAGGCTTTTAAGCGGTTCCTGACAACGTGATAAGATCACCATCACTGATCATCATAACACACGGTCAATCGAATCGGCACCCGTTTCCAAAACCACCCCGTTGTCTGTCCCGCAGAAGTGGCCAAGCGAGCTCTGGCCGAGCACGGCTTCTCTCAGGAACGGATCCAAGCACAACTGCAACAACAGCAGCCGCCGCCGCCGCCGCCACCGCAACAAGAGGCGGCGCAGCAGCACCACCAGCAGCAGGAGGTGAGACTGGGTCGCACCGCCTCGCCGTCTCACACCGAGCCGCGCGGCAACAGCGGCGGCACAACCGTCGAGCCGCCGGCCGCCGCCCGGACGAACGGTGCCGCCGCGCAACACCTCGTCGTCGTGAGCGGCGGCTGCGGCGACCACGACGAAGATGACGAAGACGACGATTATGATGACGACGACGGCCGCGGTGGAGCCGTCGTTGGCGCCGCGACCGGCGACAGAGGCGGCGACAGCCCGGCTCCGCACGGCAGCCCCCGAGCGCCGCCCAAGAAGAAAACGCGGACCGTGTTCTCTCGCAGCCAGGTGTTCCAGCTGGAGTCGACGTTCGACATGAAGCGCTACCTGAGCAGCGCTGAGCGCGCCGGCCTGGCCGCGTCGCTGCACCTCACCGAGACGCAGGTCAAGATCTGGTTCCAGAACCGGCGCAACAAGTGGAAGCGCCAGCTGGCCGCCGAGCTCGAGGCCGCCAACCTGGCGCAGGTGTCGGCCGCGCACAGACTCGTCAGGGTGCCGGTGCTCTACCGGGAAGGGGGGCTACACGGGAGAGCGGCCCCCCACCACGCCGGCGGCGTAAGGGCTCCTCTCGCCTTCCCCTACCCCTTTTACTACCCCGGTGGTGCCTTGACACACTTTTCCATGCCGTACGCCGGCAGCGCCAGCCTGCTGCAGTGAGACTGGTGGAAACAAACTTGCTGTTGTACCTCACGCCGTGGGGGGTGTTTGTCGCGGGCTCAAATCGTGTGCGGTGGGAATCGCCCTGCTCAGATGTTGTTTCGGGGAGAGATGTGTAAACTGTGGAGTGGTGCCCCGGTTCTCTCCCTCGCGACGTTTCGCGGCGACTCCCACCCACGTTGCCTCCGGTGTTTCTAAATGAAACGCCGCGATGATGATGATGATGCCTCCGAAAGCGGGAAGCGAAACGTCGCGAAGGAGAGAGAGAGAAGGGACGCTCGACACGGCTATCGTGAAACAGCAGCTATCGAGAGCGATTCTCGTTTTTGCTGTTGTCGTGGAGCACCGCGCGTGTGTGTGTGTGTGAGAGCTGGGAAGAGCGTGTATCAGCACAGGGAGCGAGTGAGTGAGAGTTTCGTTCCGTCGCTACGTATATAGCTACTGATATGTTTCGACCCATCAGTCAGTCTGTTGTTGACTTGTCGGACCAATTGTTGTCATCTGCCACCGCGTGGTTAAGCAAAGCAGCAATCTGTTCCGGTTTGGACATTATGGGACTCATCAGCAATCGTGCGCCCACACTGACCGATCATGAGACGGTGTCACAAACAACGCGTGCCGCACGGCCACTTCATCATAGTGATGATAATAATAATAATACGTTAGTTTAGTCGAGGTATACAGATGTGATCCATTTATAGATAGCCCATTAGCTTCTACTGACACCGCCCTTCTCAACAGGTGATTGGGTACTGTTGTGATAGCGACGGCTCAGTATCTCACGCGGAGTGTTAACAGATGAGCTAAGTGTATCACTGAGTTTGGCGGGAGACGTGTTGAGGCTCTGAAACGTAACGTTGTCTTTTTTCTCTCTCTCTCGAGATCTCTCTCTCTCAATGTAATGTATCCCCATAGTTTTAGTGGGGCATCTATAAATGGATCACCCTCGGATGTGACCCACTACTCTTTACGTGTGTCCACCCAGCTGCTAGCTGACAACCTATCTTTGTGACCATACTTCACCGCGCTGGCAAGTGGCGGAGGCTAGCTGAAAGCGAGAAGGAGCATAGAAGTGTGTGGTACGGTACAGTACAACGTGTGCGAAAATAGTATACGAACGCATTTGGGTGTACACACCGTGTACGTGCATACACTGGAGATACTGTATGTGTGCATATACTGTTTCTCAGTGATTCTGAACGCGCGGGCGAGGGGAGATGGAGGGAAGATGGAGGGGAAATGGGGAGGGATGCAGACTTTGACGTGAATACGGTGCCGGACAAATGTAGAATGTGCGTGGAGAACGTCAAAGCAACGTTACGGGGACAATACGCACTAACACACAACATTAAATAGCGGCACATGGGACCAGCGGTCTTGTTTTGGAAAGGGGGGACTGGTGGAACGGGGTGGGGGGTATACCACAAAGCTTAGGAACTACTGCATTATTCGCAGGTCCTTAGCACAGGAACGCGTGCAAACGAACAGCACGGTAATGCTGAATTAACGCCGAATCAATGCTGAATTACCACGAAAGAAAATTTGGTTTTATTCCGGAAAAATATATTATTATTTTTTCTTCTCCAGTCAGCTGCCTTGAGCTGTGAAGCTGTTGTCGTTTTATGGATGTGAATTACGCGCAGGTGAAATGAATTATTTATTCCGTTCCATTTGATTTGCTCTGAAGGGGAAATCCGAAAGGACCGATTTGAAACGGCACAGGCATGCGCGTACGTTATGCTTGCGGAGTGTGTTGTAACAATGACATTAAATAATAATAATAATGATTTTCAGCCCTGTTGTCAATCCACTGCTGGATGATAAAATGAAGGCGAACCCCACGCGAGGTGTCAGTCATGGGTATTGTTAAATCATACTTCACCACGTTGGCCGGTATGTTTTGACAGATAGATAGATGTTTATTATTACAGCAGAAAAATATGAAATGGTGAAGGTGCGGGGAGGGAATGCAGAATCGGTGGAGATGTATATCAGTCGCCCGCTGATGTTTGCCGTGACCGGGAATCGAAATCGTGTCGCCGGGAGTAGACAGCTCGAACTGCACCGTCCTACAGCTCCCATCACGTGCACGATACCGTGTTACAAACCCCGTGACAAAGTTACGAATATAACTAATATTCTTAACATCCTCGTTACACACGAGTCGTGTCAAACCTCGACGACCTTATCCAAAAGCTGTCTCTTGTTGTACAGCGCGAAAATCCCTACGAGACTGATAATAATAACAATTATTGTAGTGATGTAGGTTGTCACGGCTCGATTCATGATGGTTGCTCTTCAGAGCTGTTCTGTTGGGATCGCCGTGTCGAGCGATCTCCCTCTCTGCCTCGCGACGTTTCGCCCCCCCACGTTAAAAGCATCATCGATACGGCTATCCCGAAAGAACACCCCTGAAGAGCAACCATCAATTATTATTATTATGATGTGAATGTTTACAGGCACAATTACGAATCGACTTGCTGGCACATCGCTCGCTCATCGAGACATCATCTATCGTGACAATTCCGCACACGTGGAATGAATATCCACACTCTCGCACACGTCCATGACATTTGCCGAGCAGCGGTAGTCCGTTATTCACTCTTGGCACTAGGTATACAACATCCCAGCGTTGTGCAATCGCTAAACAAATACCAGTTTGTGCCGTTACATGTACGGAACGCACTGGCATGCGTACTGACCACGCAACGTCGCTCGCTGCTCTTTCAGGATAGCAGTGTCGAGCGTCCCTCCTCGCTCCTTCATCATGCGTCTGAAGACATCTCCAACGTGGGAGGTGAAACGAGAGAGAGAGGAGGATCGCTCGACACGAACATACCGAAAGAGCAGCTCTTGAGAGCAATTCTAACACATCGAGCCATGAACAACTACATCAATCCGCTCAACATCATCAGCCGTGATCAGTCCACTGCTGGATGACGGCCTTCCTCCGCAAGTCAACGCTGTTCATCACGATCCCGCGATAAAAAAAACAATCCGCCTTAGCACTCGTTAAGGCTCTCCATCTTATCGGCCGCCGTCCCGTCTGTAGGATCGCCAGATAGACGTGTATTATTACAGCAGAAAATACCCAGCGAGCTTGCAAGCTCTGGAAGCGGGATTCCTGCCTTACGACACTGGCTCATATCTCTAACCCTGGCCGCTGTCTCTAACACTAGCCGGATAGATGTGTGTTATTACAGCAGAGAATACCCAGTGAGCTTGCAAGCTCTAGAAGCGGGATTCCTGCGATGCGGCAAACTGTGCTTTCTGTTGGCCCGACTCGAAGTCCGCATTCCCACTCAGCAGCGAACACATCTCCCGCTCACGTGTCGCGAGATGCGAGCTGCCCAGGCCCCACTTATCCCTAATAGCTATAATTATGTCATTAAGCTGATAGGCCACACTATAACGTTAATAACACGAACCGAGAACATTGTCGTCACTATGGTAAAGATGGTACATATATATCTATGGATACACCGGGGCAGGATAGGGGCGGATGGCAAAATTGGTTCAGCAAATCAAAGAGAGAGAGGAAAAGCGTGCATCATTATATCTGAGTATATTTGGATTGTAATGACCGTGTGTTTTGTTAAAGGTGTACTTTGGGAAAGCTTCGTTACAGATTGTATCGGCGACTCGATTCCGCTAGGGATCAAGACATATCCTATTAATAAAATAATTACATTTTATCTTAACCATCTCCGTGCCGGTTACTCATCCCCGATGTTGACATGCGGTTGTCCGGAGTCGTGCGGTTCCCAGCAGCAGATGCTCAGCCTGTCTCTGCAGGCCGACACAGAGACGCTGTGTGTTGCTTTAGCGTCCGATACGATACGTGCTTATGCGTGGGTTTGTTAAAGTCGGCCTCTTTCCGTTACAGAAAACCGCATGGACAAACCAGCTTACACGTTCACTAATTCAATCATCGATTGTCCGAAACCGCTTAATCCTGTACAGGATCGCGGTGAGCCGAAGCCTATCCCAGCAGATACATGGCACAAGGCAGGGCTATAACCAGGATGGGAAGCTAATCCATCACAGGGCACCGGGGGTAATTTAGTCAGCAGGCCAATTAAACTATGCAGCAGCATGTATTTTGACTGTGGGAGGAAACCGGAGTGCCCTGCGAAAACGCACACGGACGCACACGGGGGACAACATGCAAACTCCACACAGAAAGGCCCCCCAAGCCGGGGATTCGAACACGTTACCCGCTTATTGCAATTAGAACAAAAATCTGGGAATAAACCTCAAATGTTAAGCTTTTCAACTCAAGAGCGAAGGCAGCTGCCGTGGAGCGCACTGGACTTTCGATCCAGAGCTAATCGGTTCGATTCCATCTCCCGGCGCGCCAGTTTGAAGCAATTGACACATATCTTAAACACAACCCCCACCCACCTCCCGCATCGCCTCTCTCCTCCCAGCATCGTTACGCGACAGTCAAACGACCGGGCGCCCATGGTGGGGTAAAGTGTGGGTACTTCCGTCTTTTCCAAGACGTCTTAGCCAGCGTGTAGTAAAACCCCCGGTAGCAGGGGTTCACAACCGTTTGCACCTCAAGACTAACTTGGCCCACTTGGGTCTGGTCTCCACGGACGACTAGGCGGTGCACTGAGGAGTCGCGACCCACCGGTTGAAAATTGCGGCCCCCGGAGCTCCTCGCTTTTAGTGAATACGCTTCCGCCAGCAGTTTACCAACAATCGAGAAATCAATTGCGGGAGGTTGCGCCCGTTGTTATTTTTTTTTTATTGAGATACCACGCGGTACCGAATACCTCCCGTGGTGTTTGTACACTAGCGCGCGACATTCGGTTGATTGAATACTGTTTCAGCGCTGCAGGGACAATAATATCGTCGTTGCTGATAATGCCTCCAACGTGCGAGGCGACACATCGCGAAGCAGAGGGAAGGAACGCTCGGCGACACGGCTATCCCGAAAGACCAGCTATGGAGAGCAATGTTTATACTGTACTAGAATTAAACTTGAACAGACACATTGAGCGGAGCTATATGCTTACGCACTCATATACAAGTGTACAAAAACAATACAAATATACGCCGGTATAGCCTCAACAGACTGTTGGGGCAAGCGCTGTTAGCTTTGAAGATCGACAAGGCGAACTAGGGGGTGGATGGCCAACACCACGCTCGGTCGCCTTTGTCTCCCCAGTGAAGGATCGTTCGCACACGCATCTCGCCGGGTTACTCATTTACGTCTGGGTCGACCTAAAGGTTCGCCACCGATGTGCACGGTGAGCGGGAATCAAACTCGGGTCAGCGGGTTCGTGGCGCAGAGCGATGACCCCTGCAGCAACTACAACCGCCATTCGCTACTAAGTGGCGGTGAAGTCCCCACGGCGCCTGTGACAGGCCAGGTGCACCTTGAGGCGACGCAGAGTGTCGAAGGCTGGCTGACAGGAGGTTATGGGACAGACCCAGGTGCCACGGGCTGGCCCCACTGAGATTTATGGCTTGGGGCTCCATGCTGTGCTCCCTACCGCGCCAAATTGTTGCCTTTTATCCACCCGGCGCTCGCCTCGCTGTTGTGAGCGTCGCTCCTCCGCCCTCTGTTGTCATTGTTGTAAGGCGACTGCCTCTAACTAACTGCCCAGTAGCGTCCTTCAAGAACCTCCTTCGGAGAGGTCGATCTTGACACCACTGGTACCAGTCATACTATACACGTACTATATGTGTATACACGTACATGCATGCGCACGTATACGTACACATATTCATACAGACACAGATTCACAATTCTTGGTCATTGCACAACGTTAAGAAAAGCTACGTCTGTGTAGCACTGAAAAAAATTAACTCTGACGCATTGACGACTGTCATCCTAATGTTCTAGGTATTTGGTGGGGGTCAAGGTAGAAGCGTTCACGTCGCGATCCCTGTCAGGTAATACTTGGGTATTGCCTGCGAATTCTACCAAACAC